>JAKOGI010000213.1:137500-227500 GCA_029747015.1 Carnegiea gigantea
GGGATACTTTCAAAATCAAATCTTTGGTGGTGTTTGATAACATCTTGGAACATGTCTTTTAGTTGGAATGTCTCTACAGGCACAAGAATATCATTTAGCCTTGCATTAGTCAATTGATGAAACTTATTCCTCTTCCGATCCTTGTAACCAGAGCACATCATGATTAGATGACCTGTCTCACCTATATATACTTCCGGACAAAATCTGAAAAAATTTCATCCATCAGAAGAGGAAAATAAGCTAACTCTAGAAATGAAACAGGGATATGTAAGAACACAAAATAGAAAGAAATCTCAACAGAATGTTCACAAGAAGGATCAAGCTTGAGATAATAATGGGATATTAGAACTATAAGCATTTTCAGAGGTACGACACCTTAACATGTTTTTAACCTTATGAGTCAATTATCAATGTCCACAATCCCGACCCAATTGTTGTAATGTATTAGTGATCTAATGCCATCTGGCTTGTAGCACAAATATGCTAAGGCCCATCTACGGACGTCCAAGAGAGGCCAAGGGCTTTACCACCATCATTTCCATAAACCCATGCCATAGGTGATCTAAGAAATGGCAAAACTGAAAAGTAGCATTTGTTCTATGTTACTTGGACAGTTGGACTGGATGATGCACTCCCCAGAAAATGATATAGCCCATTACAGAAATCTCATTTCAGTGGGCCTTTTGATACAATCAAATAGAAAGCCCCAAGGGCTCCATATTCTAAAAGCCTCAATATAATAAAACTGCCTTCTTTTTATGCCCATCATAAATTATCAGCAGGAATATATTCAATAGCACGTGAAAATCGTCATTAACAAATGATGAGGAAATTATTTTAAAATTTTCCTTTTACTGATGCGCTATGTCCAATATGTAAAATATAATGCTTGAAGGTAGGTAAGTAGTACTGTTTGTGCCAAAAATTCGATATTTTTACAGTATCTTTTTACTCGATTTATGCTCGTAATGATTATATTTTTAGAATTTTATTTGATTTTTATTTTGTTTTGTAGGTATTGAATAATTCGTGAAAAATGCAGGAAAAAAAGATGAAGAAATGTCGAAATGAAGAATTGGGCTAATTTGACTCAAACCCGACCCAAATTCCTTAGCCCATTATCTTTTATAACCCAAAAGGAAAAAAAAAAGGAAATTAAATAAAAACCCCAGCCCCTCATGCGCCCTTCACGTGACATCTTCTTCCCTTCCCCTTTAGTTCATTCTCTCTCCTCTCTCTCAGTCCCAGAAAACCGACAGACCCCCCTTCTCCTTCTTCTTCAGCCATCTTCATCCTCTCTCTCCAATGAACTCATCTCTCTCTCTCTCGAACTCCTTTCTCTCTCATCCGAATCCCATGCATCACCACACCATCTCCATCATCTTCGCCCACCAACAACATGTTACGGTCCAATTGCAAGGTATGGAACTTGAGTCCTACATCGATTATATGGGGGGTTGATGTGGGGTTTATATAGGCTTTGGGTTCTCCCAACCCTTGAGCTAACTTTTGGGATGGGCTCTTCCAAAGTTCTATAACAATTGGTATCAGAGCCAACTTGGAGTGGTGGCCCACGGAGTGGTGGCCTGGGGGACCCAGCCGTGACCAACGTGGCCATGACCAACGAGGACTCGGAGTGGTGGCTCACAGAGTGGTGGCCTGGGAAAGAGCCAGTCGTGACCAACATGGCCATGACCAACGAGGACGTTGGCCCTTAAGAGGGGTCGAATGTTACGGATTGGAGGTATGGGACTTGTCCCACATCGGTTGTATGCCCAACTGATGAGGAGTTTATAGACTAAATGGGCTCTCTCACCTAATAGGCTAGTCTTTTGGGATGAGTTCTCCTATTTGGTCTATAACAATTACTGTTACGGTCTAATTGTAAGGTATGGGACTTGAGTCCCACATCGATCATATGGGGGGTTGATGTGGGGTTTATATAGGCTTTGGGTTCTCCCAACCCTTGAGCTAGCTTTTGGGATGGGCTTTTCCAAAGTTCTGTATCAATTGGTATCAGAGCCAACCCCATGTCTCTGTGTCCTCCCACCTTGGATGGTGACGTCGGTATTGCAGTGTTCGCCCGGGGCTAGAAAGTTCTAGCACACATCCAGCCCGCGGGTGCCTGGGCTGCGGAGCGTGGTGGATTGTTACGGTCTAATTGCAAGGTATGGGACTTGAGTCCCACATCAATCATATGGGGGGTTGATGTGAGGTTTATATAGGCTTTGGATTCTGCCAACCCTTGAGCTAGCTTTTGGGATGGGCTCTTCCAAAGTTCTGTATCAATTTAATGTTATGGATTGAACGAATTGCAAGGTATGGGACTTATCCCACATCGGTTGTATGGGCAACTGATGAGGGGTTTATAGACTAAATGGGCTCTCTCACCTAATAGGCTAGTCTTTTGGGATGAGTTCTCCTATTTGGTTTGTAACAATTGGTATCAGAGCTAACCCCATGTCTCTGTGTCCTCGCAACTTGGGTGGTGATGTCGGTATCGCAGTGTTCGCCCGGGGCTAGAAGGTTCTAGCGCACAGGCAGCCCGCGTGTGCCTGGGGTGCGGAACGTGGTGGATTGTTACGGTCCAATTGCAAGGTATGGGATTTAAGTCCCACATCAATCATATGGGGGGTTGATGTGAGGTTTATATAGACTTTGGGTTCTCCCAACCACTGAGCTAGCTTTTGGGATGGGCTCTTCCAAAGTTCTGTATCACAACACTCAAGCTTCATCTCCACCTTCCACGGCAGCCAAATTGAACGGTCAAGAGAAGGGGATGAGCTGACTTGAAGATGTATAAATCGAAGGATTGCGGCGCTAGAAGGAGGTATCTAGTTTTAGTTTCAAGTTTTAGGTTTAATTTTAGGGTATTTTCGTTTTAATTTCAGTTATTAGTAATTTAGGGTTCTTGTTTCATTTCATCTATTTCGGTTTTGAATCCGTTTCCAACTTTCAGTTTCATGTAATTAGGCCTAGTTTTGTTAATTTGGAGTCGACATTCATGATTGTGGTTTGCAATCGTAATGTTCTGGGTTCGATGTTTGAGTAATTTTGGTTTCCTCCTCCCCTGCCTCTGTTTCGGTTCGCTGTTCTTCGCCGATAATGGGGTTCAATTCAGCTCCTTCGTTGAATAATCTGAGGTAGTGGTTCATTTGTTTTGTTCTGTGTGTTTTGATTCATATTTTGATTGTGAATGAGTTGGGTTAGTTCTGATCTAAGTTTCTGCTCTTTTGTTTCAATATCTGTTGCAATTTGGGACGTTGAATCTGCTTTTCCTATGCCTAGGCTTCAAATTGAGGAGCTGGGGTTATTGATTCCATAGCTTGGACACAGCTTGGGGACCCTCGGTAGAGGTAGTTGGCCTGGGATGCTTGAATTTCCTCTCCCCTTTCTGTTAAAATTTCACTTATTGTCCTGTTTTTCTGGGTTCGTTTGTAGCATGTTTCTGTATAAATATTTCTCTATCCTAATGTTTTAGTTTTTAATCATTTTTATTGGTATTCATGTGGTCTAGCTCAATCCTTTTGGTCTAGTTTGTTGTAGCTTAATTAGATGTGACTAATTCATGACTTGTGTTTAGATTCATTAATTTTGCCTATTTCATTGTCTAGGATAGTTTAATTCTGCTTAGGATATTTTTAGTTTTGTTTCTTGGGTTTAATCTCATCCTCGTTCCTGTGGAGATGACCCTCAAGTACCACGACAATAGTCGTATACTTGCAGCATTTATTTTTACTCAAAATTATCCAACAAGTACCAACATCCAGAATTCTGTGCGTCGTCATTCTGATTTCTTTGTTTTTGGGTAGCCATTCTAAAATCTATACATCTTTCAATTGAAGATAAAATCTCTTTAACATTTCAAAATCTCTCGACTAATTTGTCATCTTAAGTCCGAAGTCAGAGTTACAACCAAACCAATACCCAGAATCCATCCTAGACAAGGCAGTTCTAAAGGTAAACAACCCTATCCCAAGTTGCATAGAGATTGATACCACATGATATGACCCCAAGTGACAAAATGTTTACTAATTACATGAAACTTAGCAAAGCTACTTATCATACAACATCCAAAGATTTTTCCAAAAATGGCCAGAATTGAATATCTCAATTCAACAAGGCATTACCCCCTCGCTCTGGCGGCATATCAGCGACGCTTGACATTTTAAGCATTAACATGGTTTGCAATTTTTGAAAACTAACATGAAAATGTTTCTTAAAGAAACTAGAATATGTGCTTGAAATATTTAATGAAATACATCCCATACCTATCAAATCAGGACAGAATTATCCTAAAAAAATCAGTGGCATTAGAAAATTATGTCTCGCGTCCAAATTGCCAGAATATTCATATGACATTGCTGAGTAAGTAAGCAAAGCATGGCAAAAGAAACGTCTCTATGAATACAAAAGAAAGCACAAGCAGATAAATGAAACTCAAACACCATGTCTGCAAAATCCTGAATGCCAAACAATCAACTTATGGTGCAAACGTAATTTCTCGTGTTGGAAAAAGAAAGAAAGAAAGAAAAATGGCTTACTTGCACGTTACAACTGGAACAACCTTGAGGAGAGCAAAGGCACCATTAATGAGGGCAGAGCGAGCTTGAAGGACCTGCTTTGCAACCGGGATCATGGCTTTGACTGGGTAATGTTTAGCCCTATTCTCTATCCTTCTCTTTATCATAGGCCTCAGCTTGTTCCAGTCTTCCATGGAATTTTTGCTATACCATCTTAAAAGGGCAGCCTGGTGCACAAGCATCCCGCGTTAACTCAGAAATTTGTGCCAGTTCTTGGAGCTGTTGAATGCCATTGTTAACTCACCGGTCACCGTTCGGGTTTCATAATCTTGTAAGACAAAAAACCAGTTATGCTTGGATGTCTGCTCCTTCTCAGGATTTCTTCATGCTTATATCAAGTGAGAACCAGAATGATGAAAACAAGCAGCGAAACAGTAGAGCTTTTTCTTTTGGAGGCCGCTGCTTGCCTCACGATATTTACAGAATAATAATCAAAGCCATGAAAAAAAGAAAAGGCAGAAGGAAATTGGTAACTTATAAATTAAAAGGAGGCTCATCACGTGTATAAGGAGAAATCTATCATCATGGGACCAGTGGCGGATCTAGGGTTTTGAATTAGGGGGTGTGCACCAACGAACATTCATCACCGTGTGTACCATAAAATAAAGTTTAAACAATACATAAAATATTACAATAACATACTATTGCAATTGTCCTCTACGTTTTTTCATTTTTTGGAATTGATGCATGATAGAATCATTAGGCACTGAGTCAAATACATCTTTTTTCTATATAACAAACCAAGCAATCATTCAAAAACGAATCACGGATTCGATTTCGAAGTCTATTATTTACTATTTCATTGCTGAGAAAGTTAGAATTGGATCGATCCATATAAAACTGCAAAAAAAAAGGAATATCAAACTTAGAAATTAAGCTCGCTTACTTAAAAAAAGCGACACATTAGTTCAAATGAAAAATTGAGACAATGATATAAGAAGCAATGAAGCTACCAAGCAATTGATTAAATGATTGAAAATCAAGCCAAGAAGCAACACGTTAGTTCACTTAAGAGCTAATATTATCATGATTCATGAAACCACTCATATTTCCATGCTTCACTTTCTGTTTGTATTATGTACATGAATTAATCAATGGAAAATAATAACCTTGCAATTTCTAGTTAGCTTTCACTAATTGATTATAGGGATGTTAAGCAACAACTTTCACTAATTGATTAACAATTAACAATTAACAATTGACAATTGCACATGAATTCCAGGGATGTTCATAAACTAATTAACAATTACAAATCCACACAAATTGATACTTAAACTTAATTGCACAATCTAATTTGTCCACCAAGGCCAGAATCAAACATACAAATTCAACTTGAGCATGAAAAATTAACCAAAACACAGAAAATTTTGGAAAGAATAAAGGAAAGTCAATATTGAACAATTCACTAATCAATTGCTATCTACATAGCATAATTTGAGAACAAGCAATTAGAAGTAATTAAAACTGTCAGACGATAAAAATCGAAACCCTAACTATCTAACCCAACAAACCTGCGGTGGCTGTGGTGCTGTGCTGCTCCCTCGGACCGCTCGACGCTCGGTGGTGGACGGGTGACTGGTCACCGGTCGTCGGTGTCCCGGCCAGCAACGTCTTTGGTGGCGGGCTGCTGTGCGTGGTCTGTCGAAGTTTCGAGGAGGGAAGGGCTGGGGCTCAGGCTGGGCAGTCGGGTGTGAGGTGTTGGGCAGAAGCTAGCGAGATGCAGAGTGAGAATTGACGTTTGAGTGTGATGTCCAAGCGGGGAATGGGCTCAATTTTTTTTAAAAATTTTCTTAATGAAGGCTGGCTTGGCTAGGAATGGGCCGCGTCTAAACCCTCAATCGGTCCACTAAGTTAGCCAAGGTCAGACACCCCTAATTTAGTCATAAATCCGCCCCTGCATGGGAGGTAAAGCATTCAACCTAGAGTTTGAATTTGAAGGGGGGGAGGAAGAGGAGAGATAAGCAAAATTGCCAGGAAAAAAAGGCCAACCCTTTCTTTGATATATTATAACGGGGGCGGCAATTTTAGCTTTGTTTCCCCTCCATATAGCCCTCCATCAAACATTGAATCTTTAAGCTAAAGCATTTCCCATCCCACTCTATCCTTTCTCTCTATAATCATAGCCCACCTATATTAAACTATTTATAGATAAAATCAACAAAGCAATATACCCAAATAAGCATGGGGCAGATCTAAGATTTGAAATCTAGAAGGTTGAAATATATAACCTATGTTACTTGGAACTGGGACATGGGACTCGGACGGGTACAGATCCATGTGTCTGACTCATCAAGCCTACACAGGGACACTGCCCTAAACTTGGACGCAGGGACTTGGAACCAATTAAAATTTGGACATAAACATATATTATTCCCCAAAATTAGTAGAACACATTAGCCTGTATCATTAAAATCAGCCAATTTATTAAAAAAAAGTTATTCAAAGGACTAGTCTATATTATTATAGATATAAAACATGCCACTTTTCCCCCCCCTCCCAAAAAAAAAAAAGTAGAACTTATCACCTCCAATATGAAGGATCTAGTCTTGTCAATATCCATTGTCCAGCCCATTCCAAAAACCCACCCACTTTCAACTGTTTTTTCCTTAAAACATCCCCAAAAATAAGGAATCTAAAAAAAGTGAAAAAGAAACGAAACTCTAAGCATAAGGATGGAATTCGACCCACCTCTCTCTCCCCCCTCTTCGGCCCCCTTCAATGGAAAAAAGTCAAGCGAAAAGCTTCTACACCCCTGTTGACCACATCTTTGCAACAACCCATCTCCGCCACACTTCTAACCTCTATATTTATCATCCGTCATCATGCCCGACTGACATCGGTGGATTTAATTCATATCCTGTGTCCAAGTTTAGAACAGTAGTATGTAACTATGTACTATTTCTAAAAAAAGTTGTACATAATTAATCCAAAATGACAAGTTCGAGCCGAGCTTCCACACCCATGTCCCAGCATCAAGTGCTCAACTACTTTAGCAGAATCAAGAGTCCAAGGATTTAGGAAATTATCCATCCAAGTAGAAGAAAGTAAGCAACCAGATAGCATAAATAAACAACAAAAATCAGCCTCCGTCTACAAAGAAAAAAAATACAAAATTCTCCATCAGTTAACTATTTTGAAATTCCACGTCAAAAAATACAAAAATTGTCGTAGCGCGGCTCAAACTTCCCCTTCCCCCAGCCACAAGAAGGCGGAGTAAAAACTCTAACCCTGCCTAGCCATCGCTGTCTCCGGCCCACCTCGCTGCTGCTACCTGCGGTTCACCAGCTAGTGCCGAGGTAAGTAAGCTTATTTTTGTTGTTTATTTATTTAGTAGTGATTGCCTTGATTTCAGTGCCCAGCAGCCTCTCTTCACATGCTCGAGTCTTCATAGTTGGGCATACTATTATGTTCTTTTGTAATTAGTGATTTGACGAACTATTTGGCAAATGCGAAGTTGAATTTGAAATTTGGGCATGAAATGTGGGAGTTAGAATGGGCAATTTGGAATGAAATTCGAAAATGGGATTTGGAATATGTTCAGTTGTATGCTACATCATTTTAGAAATGGGAGGTGAATTTAATGGATTTGGGAAATTTGAAAATCGAATTTGGGAGTTTGAAGATGGAATTTGCTGGATTGGAAAATTAATTGTAACTATTGTCTGAATTAGAAGGTATCAAGCTAGCTGCACAAGCTCAAGTGGAGCTATATTATTGGTTCCGTTAATTAAATGGGGATTAGAAATTAGACGCTATGATATGCTATCTAGTGGCTTACTTGCTTCGACTTGGATGGGTAATTTCTTAAATCCTTGAACTCTTGATTCTGCTAAAGTGGTTGAGCACTTGATGCTGGGAAATTCGCAAATGGGATTTGAAGTATGTGCTGTTAACCGATTTTCTAGTTCTGTTAAATGTTTAACCGGTGTATTGAAAAAAAAAACTGAATGTGGTATACTTTTTTCATATCAAATTAAAACCATACTTTTGCAGTTATGCTACTGCCTACTGATTTAATTAGAAGATTGAGGGCAGCATATAAAACATAATAAAGTAGCAAGGTGTCTCATCAAATTAAAACCATACATGGTTCTAATTGATAGTCTTTAAAAAGAGGTTCACCACAGCGGGGCAGCCATCAGCCAATATGTACCACAAATCGAAACAAATTTAAACCATACCCAGACTTTGAACCCAATTAATCGAAGGTCAAAACCATAGCCAGACATTGAACCCAAACAACAGCTAAATCAGAGATCAAAAATATGGTAGTTATCGACACGAGAATCCAGATCTGAGAGTTGTTGGAACTCGGAATCCTGAAGCTAGCTGCAAAACGTTGCTGAAAAAGACAATTTTGTTGCTCGTTCACAGCTGATTATTCTTTTGCATCTGATTCGACCAACGTCTGAGAGTTATGAGACGTCGGGTTTGAGATCTGAGAGTTTTGGGTAATTATTCTTTCGCTACCAACGTCGGGTCGAAGAAGAGAAGTCTGAAATCTGAATGCAGATTGGAGAAACCCAGAAAGCAAACATTTGGAGAAGAAATCAAAGCAAGCAAAGTCTCTAAAGGAACTAAGGGCTGAGGCAGCGGCATAGAACTTGAAGAAGGATGGGCTAGGAAGTGAACTGGGAGTGGAAAGTGCGAAGGGAACGGAGTAGTCTAGGGTTTTTTTCTTTTACCTTATATACTCACAAAATTAAAACAATAAAAATTAGTTTTCGGTTCTAGTTAACCGGTTTTTCTAGACCGGGTGATCCGTAACCGAACCATTAACTGATTTTTTTCGGTTTGGTTAACCGAACCGTTTATTTTAGAAATTTCACTTCGACTAATTGTTTTTTTTTGGTCGATTTTTCGGCTCAATTTTCGGTTTGGGATTTTTCTACACATCCCTAACTATGGTAGGTAGGTACACACTCTAACAAAAATGTATCCTATAATAGGAAATATTCATCATTTGAAATGTTGAAGGTTTCATCAATTAAAACTAAAGATTCATTAAATATGGTGTAAAGGTTCATTAATTAGATGTAAAAAATTCACAACTCAAAATTTAAAATTCATTAATTTAAAAGGATTAATCGCATAAAAAATTATTACTTCTATCGGTCAAGAATCAAAAGTTTCCTAAAAATGTTCATCAGTTAAAAGAAATTGTTGGATCAATCAGTTGTAACTAAAGATTCAGCCCTAAAAACATAAAAGATTTATCATTTATAATCAAAGATTCGTTAAATATATACAAAAGGTTCATTATTAGATCATGAAGATTCATGTTCTTATATGGTAAAAATATACGTAAATTATTAGAAAAATAGACAAAAATGTGAATTTGAATTAAATTTCAAATCATTGTTTGATACTAGACCTATATTTGATGTACTTTTATGTTTATTTAATGAACCTTTGAATATTTCGGATGATGAATCTTTGTTAATATATGATTATTTTTTTTTTTTTAAGGATGTGTACCTAACATCATACACAGGTGTGTACGATAGAATTTCCCAATGAACTTAGTGTTTGGTTGGCGGGAAAATGACTTCCGAAAAATAATTTTTCTATTTTTGGTAGTTTGACACAATAAGTATCGAAAAATTATTTTGCAATGAAAATCAATTTTTCCCCAAAGGAGAAAAATGATTTTTATTTTGAAAAGAAAGAAAGTTGATTCTCTCCCTTTAAGTATTTCTGACGATATCAGCTAAAATTTAGATGCAAAAAAGTTGACTTCGATTGCTTGGATAGAAACTTACTTATAAGGTGGGAAAGATTAAAAATAGCTCATATCCAGATTTTGAGCTCAACTTTCTTTTATTTGGTTAACATTTATCTCTGCCATGACAATTCAATCAATATTTCTTGCCACTTAAACAATTTAGTTGACATTTTTCGCTACTAGAACAATTTCAACAGTTTAGATCAACACTTGATTATCGAATTAGAAAAATTAAAATAAGCTCAAATTCATATTTTGAACTCACATTCGGGTACTTTGTCAATATTTTTCTCTACTACGACAATTTAGTTGATATTTTCGTTACTTAAACAATTTAGTCGATATGTTTCGCCACCAAAATAATTTCAACAGTTTTGATTGAAACTTTATCATCAAATAAGAAATATTAAAATAAACTCAAATCTAGATTTTGGGCTCGACAATCCTTCATTTCGTAAACATCTTTTTCAGCCACAACAATTCAAGCGATATTTTTTGCCACTTAAATAATTCAATCGATGTTTCTCGCCATTAAAACAATTTCAATAATTTTGATTGAAACTTGATGATTGGATATGAAATATTAAAAAAAGTTCAAACATGAATTTTATGCTCAATATTTCTTCATTTGGTTAACATTTATTTCCGCTGTGATAATTTAGCCGACAGTTTTCGCCATTTAAACAATTGAGTTGACATTTTCTTTTTTTATTATGAAAAATGATTCATTTTGCACCAAATGACGGAATCTTTGGAAAAACATGGAGGTGGATTTTCTAGAAAATCCATTTTTCAATGCATTGAATTTTGTGTGGTTGCTTGTTGCCTCTCAAATGATAAAGTTTTTTAGAGTTATCGTCAGATATTTGGGTTTAAATTCTATCTATATTAACATTTGCACCTCACTTGCATCCAATTGAGCTTTTTGTTTTCTGTACTTTGCTATTATATTTATTTTTAGGGAAAATATATGATCGGATAACTAGTTATTATTAGTGGTAAATTAGGTAAAAAACCTAATAATCCAATGGCAAATTGAAGAAAACCAATAACTAGATGGTGATTTCTGTTAAAATATTGAATTCAATGGCATTACACGAAAAAGCAAAAAAAACAAAATCAATAAATCATGGTATGTTGCAAACACGTTGGTTATTTGATGGTTTTCTTCTTAAATGTCTAAATTGAGTAAGACAATTGGTTAATGATTGAATTGACTAGAATACAATAGGCTGATTAATCCATGTCTAAAAAAAGTACAGTGTAATTATTTTAAAAAATTATAAGGTAAATACATTTTGTTAGTCATTATTATAGTCATTAAAAATTTAGTAATATGTGCCGCATCAAAAAAATTGAAATTGATTACTTGGGTCAGCTAGTTAATTAGTTTAATTTACTAAATGAGTTGGCCCAAATCGACAATCAAATCTCCACCCAAAAAAGTATCAAGTCACAATCCAACCAATTATTGAGTTAATGATCAAATAGACTGTCAAGTCAAAAGCCCAATCAATGGCCTAAAAAGGCAAATAAATCATAAACCCTAGTAAGTAGATGAATTTTTTCCCTATAAACAAAACACTAATCCTCCTACTCAAGGATCGAAAATTCATTCACCCGAGAGTTCAACCATTCTCTATTTGAAAGACGACAAGAAGCACTTCAAGCACGTGTTGTTTACTCTTAGAGGTCAAACACTCTTTTTGATTGATAATAAGCCTCTTCCGTCCTAATTCAAGAACTTCGAATCAAATTCGTCAACGGAAGCCAAATTAGTCAACTTGATTAAGACCCAAGCCAACGACCCTCATTTAGGCACATAAATTAGAGATCGAATAAGAGGATTTTTATTCGTTCACCTCAAACAAATATATAGAGATTGTACTGATACATCTAATCTAAATTTAAAATTTTATTTTAATTTATATTGGCTATCTTATTTAATTTTGACTCAAAAGTTATGTTCACAAATTTTGGCATGCTCGATGGGACACACTCTTCCTCTTATCTCTTCATCCAAAACACAAATTCTCCCCATTGAACAAATTGTTGGATCTGCAGCTTAAGGATCTATGGATGCTAGTGTCGCATGTGACACTAAAAGCATCAAAATGTCTTTCACAAAGCACAGAAAAACTCATCATTGGGTTCAAGGTCCATTAATCAAATCCACCACTTGATAACAAATGTGATTAAGGCTCAACTAGAGTTCTGGTAAAATTCACCACCACTCGATGCTTTTTGTATGTCATATGGCTATCAACCCTCTAAATTTCATCAATTTGATGGGAAGGCGTAGCAAATAGCATATTCATCGAAACTTGCAACAATGCAAACGCAAAAGTTAACCTCATGGTGAAGCAATTTGTGTGACCTCTTATTGTATTTGATTGTTACACAGTCCTTCTAGAGCTATTGACAGTTGGAGGCACATGAAAAGTGAGTTCTTGAATCACTTCTATAACACACATTGCATTATCAACATAAGTGAGTCGACTAAGCCTTGGCAAAGGGATATTGAGTTGCTCATTGATTACATCAATCGTTAGCATGCCCTTTATTTGAAATGCAAGGATTACTTGCCTAAGTCTTCTGTTGTTAAGACTTTTGATCAAGGGATGGATGGTAGAGTGTGCCAAGCCTATTAGTTTCAAAGTTGAGACACTAAGATAGAATTTCAAAGTGCACTTTGATTCTGTGCAAAATTTGAGCATAGTTTGAGCTAACTTTGGTACGCAAATAGAGTTCAAGGTATCAAGGACATGACTTAGGTAAAGGAAAAGCCCCACCAAGCTTAGATACCCACCAATAAGTTAATTAAAAGCCAAATCATCCTCAATCTATCAAAAGGATCCACTCGACTCACCACTAAGGATACTTGGATAAAGAGATAGAGATTTTGGGGTTAAGCAAGTTGCTTTTGCATTGATTCACTTAAATTTTTGATTCTATTCAATGATTTACGAGACTTGCATTAATTTATAGGAGAAAACTAATTAACTCCTAGCAAATGAAAGGACAAGCACTAAATTAGTACATTTAGCTAGAATGCCTTAAAAACCAGAAATGCCAAAATTAAAGAATAAATATAAAAAGACCAGGCTTTATTTAGTGCTAATTTAACCCCTTTGATAACTTATCTCCTGCCATTCAATGCATGCTCATGCTCGGGCCTCCCAGGTTAGGAGGACTTGAAAAAGCTTGGATATCTTGAATTGAAGCTTAAGAGTGGATGAATTTCGTGGATTATTGATGGAGGAAATTTCAAAGTCACTACTAGTGACTTTGGTAAACTACTCATTTTGTTATACGACTGGCTTAGGCAGACCAATGACTTTGGTTTGGACCTAACTTCGGATCAAACTCTAGACTACTATCAAAGTTGTTGGGATGGACTTTGATTGGTAATCCCTAAACTACCATCCCAAAAACGACTTTTTTACCTAAGATAGAATGCATAACTTGAGATTGCTTTGACCAAAGGCACAGATGGCTCAAACCTTTGGAGCCACACACTCTAGGCTCCCCCTTCTAAAACAAATTGTCCTCAAATCCTGACAGTTGAAACAAAATTTTTACAATCATTACTCTAAGTGCAAATATCTTCAGACCCATTAGAAATGAACGTGAGAGTATAGTGTCACAAGTTGATGACGACCATAGGGACTTTAAGAACCAAATGAACAAGCACTAGGAAGCATTACTAGCAAAGCAAATGATGAGGTTGATGAAATTCAGTCCCGACAGTTGGAAGATGAAACTGCACATGCCATCACGGAGACTCCTCAGCATGAATAAGTGATACAAAATAGAAAAACACCCCTGCTAACTTAGTGCTATAAAACAACTCTCCACATTAGCTGGGACCATGGATAATATAGGTTTTTGGAATCTTTGTTACCTTAACGGCCCTAATAAATAACATGTTGTGAAAGGCTTTTTGTATAAAAATAAATATCCAGTAATGGGACTCCTAGAAACCAAAACTCAAATAAGAAAAGAGGATAAAATACTGAAGAGCATATGTCCTCACTGGTCTGCAGCCAACATGCAAGCCCCAGGAAAGAAGTAGAATATACTGATATGGAATAAAGATAAAGTGCAACTGGAGATTTTGTAAACACAGAGACAATTTATCAATGCTTGCACTCATACTTGGGATAACAAAAGGCTATACATCACCATTCTATGGTGAAAATGATAAAGGTTGTAGATATGCCCTCCATGACATCAGTTGTGAAATGTTTTAAGCATGGATGTAAGGGGGAGATTTTAATAATTTATTACATACTGATTAAAGAATTGGAGGTGATACTATTTCTAGTGATGATATTAAAGATTTTATGGAGTGTCACCCATTATGGTCTTTAGGAATTAAGATACTCAGGCCTAATGTTTGCAGAGTCAAATAAACAAGGACCCATTAGAGTGTATTCACGACTTGATAAAGTATTGATAAATGGTGAGGGTCTCCAATTATATATTGATATTGAATATAAGGTATTACCAGAGGGGATTTAGATCACTGCCCTCTGTTGGTGTTACTATAGCAAATGGTACCTCAATAGAGAAAATGTCATTTCAAATTCTTTAATATGGGGGCTTCGCATCCCACATTCTTTAATGTTGTCAAGGAAGTTTGGCAACAAAGTATTTAAGGGGCCACCAATGTTTCAAGCAGTAGCCAAAAATAGAGATGTTGAAGAAGCCTCTGAGGGAGCTGAGTAGAATGCACTTTAGACAAATCCAAAGTCAAGTCACAAAAACTTTATAGTAGTTACATGGCATTCTAATGGCCATACATAATGAACCCTTTAATGTTGATCTTTATGAAAATGAGAAGCTTACAATGGAAAGATATCAGTTTGTACTAAAACCTGAGAGAACCTTTTTCGATCCAGAAAACTAAAGAACACTGGCAGATATATGGAGAACAAAATACTACATTCTTCTTTGCCAGTCTGACATAAAAGAACTATACCATGTCTATCAAGAGTATGAAGACTAACATGGAAGCTTAACCTTTAACCCTGATGAGATTTGGAGGATAATAGTGGAGCATTTCTCTAAGTTTTTTGGGAATGAACAACACTTTGCAAAACCCTACTTTGAGGTGATACTACAAGGACCATGTCTCCAAGATAGTCACAGGGAGCTGCTTCTTCAAATCCACTTGGCATATTACATGAAAAGCTGTCTTCAATGCTTTTTTGCAATAGGAAAATTGTTGAAACAAATGAATGCTACTATTTTGATACTAATCCCAAAGGTGTAGAATCCCACTTTACCAGCTAAATTAAGGCCAATTTCCTGCTATAACGCCATCTACAAAGGTATCACTAAGCTTATTTGCATAAAAGTAAAGCATGTTTTAGCATATTTGGTGGATGAATCTTAGGGTACATTTATTCAAGGTAGATCAATCATACATAATATCATGATATGTGAAGGTCTACGAAAATGTATCATAGGAAGAATGTGTTTCCTAGGTGCATTATGAAGATAGATTTAAAGAAGGCTTACGATACAGTTAATTCGGACTTTGTAGAGGGGCTGTTATATGGATATGAATTCCCTAATACATTTGTGCAAAGAATTATAACTTGCATTACTTCAGCTATGCTCTCTATGAAGATTAATGAGATGATGCATGGTTTCTTTGGTAGAAAACATGGACTTCGACATGGTGATCCGATGTCCCCCTTGGTGTTTGTCCTTGCAACGAAATACCTTGTTACCACATTCAAGATAGCAACACAACAATGTGGATTCAGCTTCCACTAGGGCTGAGCACAACCGGGTGCCCGGTCGGTTTTTGAGGAACCGATCCCGGTTCCGGTTGGACCGGGTCTAGAATTATAAGAACTGGTCCCGATTTCAATTGAACTGGGTCCAGAAATTTTGGACCTCGTCCCAGAACTGGTTGGGACCGGTTTCACCACCGGGTACCCAGTATCAAGCCCCACCTAAATGATCACAAATCAATTTTCATAGATTTTGGCAATAAAATCAAAAAGGCCCACCTAAATGATCACAAATTGGGATAAACCATATGAAATTTGGACCCTTGTTCATCCTCATGCACTGGGATTTTGCCTGATTTCTTTTCCCATGCCCATTTGAGCTCACGCCCAGATTTCTGGGTGAAATGTCATAGTTGCCCACAAAACGAAAACAAGCAACTTACTAACGCAACTAATTACATTCAACCCAGAAACCCAACTTAAAATCATAATAAGATAGGAAATCAAGCCATAACAGAAGCAATGAACAAAATCAAGTAGAAGCCATCAGAATCAATCACTTACAACCGGCAGGAAGACAGCAAGAGAGACTGAGAGAGCCAAGAACAGGCACAAGCAGTCTGGAGACAGAGAAACGGACAGCTGAGGAGCAGTCGAGCAGACGAGCAGTCGAGGGTTGAGCAGACGCGCAAACGACGAGGCGAGGGTCGGAGCGTCTAAGTTGCCGGCGACCGGTAGGAAGAGAGAAAGAGAGACTGAGAGCAGTGAGAGAGCCAAGAAGAGCAATTGAGATTTGAGCATGGGGAGAGAGAGAGATGAGGAGTCGAGGCCTCGAGGGAGCACTGAGCAGAATGCCAGCATTGAGGATTTCAGATTTTAGAGTTTGCAAGTTGCAACTCTGCATTTTGCAAGTATATATTTTAATTTTTTTTTTACGTAGACTGGGTAATCGGGTACGGGGATCGGTTCCGATTCAAAATTTTTATAACCCAGTATCGAAACCGGTTGTAACTGGGTCCTGAATTTTGGAACCAGTCCCAGTCCCGGTCTAATCATGTCCAGGTCCAAATCGGGTCTGGATCTGGATCCGAGGAACCTGTTTTTTTGCTCAGCCCTAGCTTCCACCTAGGTTGTAAAGAACTAAAGCTATGCAGCTTCAGTTTTGCAAATGATTTATAATTATTTTATAAAGCACATATACATAGTGTAAAAAATATGATGACAACTTTCCATCACTTCTCTACATGCTCTAGACTGGAAGCTAATTTGGATAAATCTCAAAATGTTAAGGCTAGTATCAAGGACATATGCGAGAATCACTTATTTTAAAAAAAAATCAGTGATGTTTTCAATGTTAAAGCACATATCCATAGTGTAAAAAATATAATAACAACTTTCCATCACTTCTCTACATGCTCTAGATTGGAAGCTAATTTGGATAAATCTCAAAATGTTAAGGCTAGTATCAAGGACATATGTGAGAATCACTGATTTTAAAAAAAGTCAGCTATGTTTTCAATGTTTGGGAGTAGCAGTTAAGCCTCATAGACTAACCAAAAATGATTGCAAGCTCATGGTGCATAAGATCACTTCTCAAATAAGGAAATGGCTAGCAACGAAACTATCTTATGATGGCAAAGTTTAGTAATTAACTCAATATTACTAGCTATATTTCTCACAATTGGAACATGGCTCTATGATAAAACTAATATGGAATATTATCAACAAGGCAGATGGATTATAGATCAAACGGTTAAATCAGTACTACCTGAAACAAGAGAGCATATGGCATTGTCAAGTTACCTCAAAAAGTAACTGGAATTGGAAAAAGATTTTAAAAACAAGAGACATCATGGCTGCAGGTTTTGATACCACCAGCAAAAAATGGATTGCACAGAAATCCTATACTATAGCTTTTGGATATGAAAGGATCAGGTAGAAAAGGCCTCATCCATGGTACAAATTACTTGGCACAAGAACAAAATTCCTAGATGCTCTTTCATCCTCCGGTTGTTGCTGTAGCATAAACCACTAACCAGGGACATGCTTCAAGCTTTTGACATACAATGTGATCAGCAACGCACATTATTTTAGAATGCACATGAAATTAATGGGCACCTATTTTTCAGAGGTATGTATACAAGGAAGATAGTAAAGCGTATCCTTGATGACATACTACTTTGGTAGTTACGTATTGTAGAACTTGATGATTGGCAATATACTTTAACCAGATACAAAGGACATAATAGGAAGAATGGGAAAATTTTTACTGCTTTTATTGTCATCGTACATGAATGTTGGCATGAAAGGAATTTGAGAATTTTTCAAAACAGAAGTAGAGAATGGTATGATGTAGTCAGAGACTGTGGCAGAACAATAATTAAGTAGATATAGAGTTAAGAATTGAAAAACTAGCCTTTTAGGCTCTTAGGGTAAGCTTTAAATATATTTATATAGGTGTGGTGATTCATGGAACATACATGCCTTACATTTGACCCCAAAAAAAGGTTGATGATGATCGCTTCAAAACTCTTTGAAATAGAAATCATCAATGTGAGAAGCGTCATCATTTTTATAGCAAGCTCAAAGTAAGCGATATTGGGGACTTGATTAATCACCACCATAACAATATCAAGATCCTTTTGAGTAACAAAGAAGTATGTATTCATATCTTCCCAGTGTCTTTGAAGTATTGGGGGAGGGCAAGAAAGATTTTGAAAGAATTGGCCTTTAGCTTGTTGAACAGAGACACACTTTGAGACGACATCATGGACATCTCCTCCCACCTTTGTCGTATAATTTCCGCAAGTATACGGTTTATCACTGTAGCATTTACGGACATCGATTCTCAGGGATGATTCATGATGTTAAGTAACCAAGAAGAATAAGGGGGAGAGAAGAAGAAGATCAAGGCAGACAGACCACATGTATGGCGTGTGGGGGTTAAGGGGAGAAAGAAGCTGGGTTGAGTGCTGGCCCAGTTTAGCTCTTGGACCAAAGAAGAGGAGAAGGGCCAAGCCCAACGGAAAATTGGATAGAGAAAACTGATGCTGGGCTTAGTCGAAGTTGGCCTGCTAGCTTCTTTCTATTCCTTTTTTTTCCCCTCTCTTCTCTTGATCCAATCTTTGAGGACATTATTCATTTTTCTCCAAATTTTTCAATCCTACAAAATAAACAAAAGTACATTAGAATTCTAAGCTACTAATTTATTTTGAGCAAATTTCAGATAATAAAGGGGTATAAATTAATATAATTTTTGGCTTAACAAATACCCCCGCACTTAAGTTTTGCTCGTCCTCGAGTAAAATGAAACTAAAAATCCTAGAAAAAAATATAAAATCCTAACTCACTTTCATAGGAATCACGATTGCACTTAGCGTGTGCAACCAGCCCTTTAAACTCCTATGTTACCCCTAGTGGATGAGTAAGGTCTCGTGAGGATTTGTAGAAAGTGTACCCACAAAATCTTAAAATAAATTGAAAACCTGTTTAGGTTTTTTTTTCCCACAAAAATTTATATATATAACACCGGGAAAAAATATATACACAGCCTAATCAATCATATCACTCAACCAACAAAAGTTCTAGATCACATATAAACGCAATGTATACATCAAGGCCCGTTAATCCCCACTGATGATATCGGTACACAATCTTTCACCCCACTTAGAAATTTTGTACAAGCATTACTGCTAGAATCTCACTTTAGGGAAATGTGGAATCATTCCTACTGATGTATTTAAAATATAATAAGGTTCACTGACCTCTCTTCCAATCAAACAAACTACCATAAGTTTGATAAGATTCTCAATTCTCTACCACTAGAATGCAAAATGCAAAAAAAATCATCAAGAGAACTTTTCAAGGTTGTAATGGGGCTAAGGGTAAAGGTAAGAGAGGGATAAATAATTTGGGAAATAAAGAGCTAAAAGCCAAAGCTAATGAGCAACCAACTCTTACACCAATTATAATGAGTACTCACTCTCTTAAAACACAAAATAAGAACACACCCCAACTAAATTGACCTTTGGAAATGAGTATACATAATGATACACCCATGCCAAGCACTCTTATTCACAACTCTTCTTTAGAATTTTTTTCAGCTTTTTTTCAGCTATTTTCCTTTTTTTTCCTTGGGAACTTTTTCCATTTTTCTTTCCCCCCCCCCCCCTTTTTTCTTATTTTTTTTCAAGAATTAAATGAATGAATAGCATATACAAGAGCAATACAACTCAATTCCCAAATAATCACAATGAAACATTCCCATAATATAACCAAAATAATCCACCTCATACATAAACATGCAAAAGCTACCCAACAGATAATGAAGTGTTGCCCCACTAGCATTGGCTTAGATATAGGAAATGTGTTTGGGCCCACAACTAAAATGAAGGGTTCACAAAGAAAAACGGTTAAGCCTTAAAGGGTAAGCATTTAACATAAGGGTGGCAATTTGACTATGTAGCCTACAAAACAAATAAATGCCTCTACCATATTATCATAGTGCACATACTAAATGTGATTTTAAAGAGAATCAAAGCAAGTTCTAGAGATATAATCATGGAAGAGTCACACATGAAAGAAAATGTGGGATTGAAAAGGATGAATTAGTCTATAAGGCTCAAATTCTCACAGGTTCATCTATCAAAGTCAAACTTGCTTAGAAATAATGTCGGGATTAGGATTGCATACAAACAACATACTTTAGGACTAAGTTCTATCAACGCACACCACATCTATATAAAACCTAACATTAAGGGTACAAGAGAACATAGCCAATCAGAAATAGCACATATATTCCCCAAAACAAAAGAAAAGTCTTTTTGGATTTTTTAATTTTTCATTTTTTTTTTCACATTTCTTAAATTTTTAAAGCTTCCCCACCCCCACACCTAAATCAGACAATGTCCTCATTGGAGGGGAAAAGAAACATGAAGTAGAAAATAAGAACTAAAAAGAAAAACAAATATACAAAAAGAAAAACAACACTCAAAAACAAAAAAGGACATGACTCAAAAACAAATGTACAACATATACATACAAAAGAAAAAGAAAAGCAGCCAACTATACAAAAAGAAAAGAAAAGAAAAATGAGAAAAAGAGAAAGGAAAGAAACAAAATGTCAAGCAAACCAAGTTAGATGCTAAGTACACCTGAGCTATCATCACAATCACGGATTTGGCTCGCGGAGTATCAGATACTCTACATCTTCTTTACTTGGCAACTCCAGAAATGGCTTCAATCGCTGGCTATTTACTTTGAATGTGGCACCACTCTCAGGGTCTTGGATTTCAACTGCACCATAGAAAAAAAAAAATGTGAAACAATATAAGGACCCGTCCATCGGGACCTCAATTTTCCTGGAAATAAATGGAGCTTAGAGTCATCTAAGAGTACTTTCATTCCTGGAGCAAACTCTTTCCTAAGAATATGCTTGTCATGAAACAACTTAGCCCTCTCTTTATAAGATCAAACACTTTTATAAGCCCCCGCTCTAATCTCATTAAGCTCACTTAATTGCAGTCTGCACTCCTCACTCGCCTCAATCAAGTTATAATTGAGCATTTTAATGGCCCACCAAGCTCTATGCTCTATCTCAACAGAGAGATGACAAGGTTTACCATAAACAAACCTATATAAGGTGACATACCCAAGGGAGTTTTAAAAGCCATCCTATATACCCAAAGAGCATCTATAAGCTTGTCAGCCCAATCTTTCCTACTTCTACTAGTTTGGGGATGAGAGGGGGTAGCAAGCCTATGGACTATGGAGTACCTCTTTAGTAAGGCATCAAAAGATATTTTATTAAAGTGGGTACCCTGATCACTAATGATAGCACGGAGCATACCAAATCTAGCAAAGATGTTCTCCATAAGGAACTTCACAACCACCTTAGCGTCATTGGTTCTAGAAGGGATGGCCTCAACCTACTTAGAAATGTAGTCCATAGCTAACAAAATGTACTCATTTCCAAAAGAAGATGAAAATAGTCCCATGAAATCAGTACCACACACATCAGAAATCTTCACCACAATGATGGGATTCAATGGCATCATATCTCATCCGCTTATTCTACTCAACTATTGGCACCTAGGGCAACTCTTACAGTAGTCAAAAGTATCCCTAAATAAACTGGGTTAATAGAAACCATATTGAAGAACTTTGACTGCAGTCTTTCTCCCTCTAAAATGCCCCCACATGTTTGGTGATGACAAAAAAAAGGGACACTCCTCCCCTATTTGTCAGGAATACACCTACTAAAGACTTAGTCAGAGCAGTACTTAAACAAATAAGGGTCATCTCAAACAAAGAATTTCATGAGGTGGAAGAACCTATCTTTGTCATTCATAGTCTAACCCTCAGGGATCCTACCAGCAACTAGGTAATTCATAATGTCAGCATACCAAGGATCAAAGTAGATAGCATATAATTGTTAATCGGGAAAGCATTCAGAAATACTAGACTCACTCTATCATAGAGACTCCTAAAAAAATGGTCAGCTATAAGATTCTCAGAACCTTTCTTGTCCCTAATCTCATAGCCAAACTCTTGCAAAAGCAAGATCCACCTTATAAGTCTAGGCTTAGCATCCTTCTTTAGAAGATGCTTAAGAGTAGAGTGGTCAGTATAAATAATCACATGAGACCCAATCAGATAAGGTCTAAACTTTTCAAAGCCAAAGATCACAGCCAAGAATTCCTTCTTAGTAACAGTGTAATTCAGTTGGGCATCATTTAGAGTGTGACTAGCATAATAGATAACATGGGGCTTTTTATCAATAGGCTATCTTAGAACAACCCCAATAGTGTAATCAGATACGTCACACATCAACTTAAATGGTTCTCCCCAGATGGGAGGATGCAGAGCGGGATTAGAGGTCAAGGCTTTCTTAAGTTTAATAAATGCCATTAGACACTCATCAAAGAAGTGAAATGGCACATCCTTAGGTAGCAGATTGGTCAAGGGCTTCGTAATCTTACTAAAGTCCTTAATGAAACGACATTAGAAGTCAGTATGTGAAAGGGAAGACCTCGCCTCTTTCACATAAATGGGAAGGGGAAGATTAACAATCAGATTAGTCTTAGCATTATCTGAGGTCCATCTCTAGAAATAATGTGGCCCAAGACTATCCCCTTTTTAACTATGAAGTGACACATCTCGCAGTTCAAGGCCAAGTTTTCCGCCTACACCTTTTCAAAACTTTTCTCAGATTAGACATACAATCATCAAAGGAAGTCCGAAACACAGAAAAGTCATCCACGAAAATTTCCATGCACTGCTCAACTAAATCTAAGAAGATAGAAATCATGCATCTTTGAAAGGTAGTAGGGGCATTACATAGAACGTCATTCTTCTAAAGTTATAAGTCCCAAATGGACAGGTACAAGTAGTCTTCTCCTAATCCTCAAGAGCAATAGAGATCGAGATGTAGCCAGAATATTCATCTAAAAAGTAACAGAAGAAATGTCTAGCTAACCTCTCTAACATTTGGTCCAAAAAAGAAAGGGAAAAATAGTCTTTCCTAGTGGCAACATTCAATTTCCTATAATCTATACAAACACGCTATCCAGAATAAACTTAAATAGGGACTAACTCGTTCTGCTCATTCCTAATCATAGTAATACTGGTCTTCTTAGGAGCAACTTGAACAAGGCTAACCGACACATTATTAGAAATGGGATAAATAATCCCATGGTCAACCACTTCAGCACTTTCTTCCTAACTACTTCCTGTAGGATAGGGTTCAAACGCCTTTGACGGTCTCGATAGGGCTTAGCATTGTCCTTCAGATGAATTCTATGTTGCAAAATGGAAGGACTAATATCGTTGATATCCCTCAATATCCAACATATAGCTTCCTTGTTCTCTCTAAGCAGGGCAGTTAGTTTATCCTCTTAGTCCTAGTCTAAGTCAGAAGCAATAATCATAGGTAAGGATTCATCGGGTCATACGAATGCATGCTTAAGAGAGTCAGAAGAGGTTTCAATTCAAGAGCAGGAGAAGAAATAGACTCATGATCAGATTCAGAAACAGCAGTAAGCAGACAGTTAGTAGTAAATCACAAGTCATCAAACTCAAACACATCATATTCAGGCCCATTATCAACAAGAAATGAATCATACTCAGCAGCAAACATATCATCAAAATCATAATTGAATACAAAATCTTTTATCTAATTAAGAGTAGAAAACTCCATATTATCAAAAGCAGAAGGCTATCTTTGCATATTTAAGATGTTCAATTCTAAGGTCATGTTGTCAAAAGACAGTCTCATCATACCATTCCTGCAATTAATAAAGGCATTGGCAGTGGCCAAGAAAGGACACCTTAGAATCATAGGGACTTGACTAGCTAAATTGGACACCTTCTAAGCTTTAATCACACCAAAGTCCATATGGTAAATGAGTTCACCCACTCTAATTAGCATATCCTCAACTGTACCATTAAGCAATAGGTTGATCTGTTAGCTAGCTGAATGACCATTTTGGTAGGTTTCAACTCACCTAACCCTAGCCTCTCATACTTAGTGAAGGACATCAAGTTGATACTGGCCCCTAAATCAAACAAAGCTATATGAATAAGCTGATCCCCCATAACTATAGAAATAGTAGAGGAACCGAGGTCCTTATACTTCGCTACGATCTGGTGAGAAAGGCTAGAACTAGCGCCACAGGCTAAGAAAGCCTTTTTAGGTACACTAGTGACTCTCTTGGTAGTACACAGATCCTTTAAAAATCTAGCATATGGAGGCAGCTGCTGAATAACATCGAGTAAAGGAATGTTAATTTTGACTTGAGAGAAAGTCTCTTTCATCCTCTCAACATGAGTTTGATCTTTCTTTTTAAGCCTAGAGGGAAAAGGAGGTAAAGGTATATGGACTTTCTCAGTAGAAGAAGGAGAAGAAGAATCCTTAAGGGTTAAAGGGTTAAGTGAATCAGAGGAATTTTTCTCTTTAAGCTCCTCGTTCTCAGAAGGTATCTTAGGAGGCGAAGAACTATCAGAATCATTGGGGACACTATCAGTAGCACCCCCTGATTTACTGGATGAACCAATTTCTAAAGGATAAGAAGAAGAAGAAGAGTTTTGAAAGAATTGGTAAAGATACATGCAGAGTTCGTTAGGATTTCTTACGTGGTTATCATTTCCTCGACTAGATCGAAGAGATATAACTACATTCACTTTCCCCACCGGCTCACTAGGGTTAGCACTAGAAGAAGAAGGGGCATAACTCTTACGTCAGGTTGGCTCGAAAAAGTACCTAACTACCTAGAAGATTATGCTAATTGGGAAAACTGCTCAATCATCATTCTCATCATTTTTTCCATATTATCATTAATCATTCTCTCCACATTGCTATTAATTTTCCACTCAGTTTTATCAATGTCAGTATAACCAGGAGGAAGTTGAACTTAAGCTACAGGAGGTGGAGGTCTAGGTGCATTGGGCACACCAGGAAAAGATGGTCTCTGAAAGGAATTAGAGGGGGGATGGGTGTTAGGAACCGCAGCATTTGGTCCATTACTTCAAGAAAAGTTAGGGTGATTTCTCCACCCTGGATTGCAATAAGGGGAAAAGGGATCATTCTTTGGTCTCTGGAAGGCCATACTCACTTGCTCTTGTCTAGTTGTTAACTGGTGAGCAAAATAAGGACAAGCACTTAAAGAATGATCTAAGGTCTAGCAGTGAGAATAGGACACTGTAGAAGTCTGAGATAGCTGGGGCATCTGGGGAGACAATCCCTTTAACATGTTTTCTAAAACAGCAATCTTACACTTTAAGTAACTTACATCAGAGGTAGAATATAACCCATCCCTTGCAAACCTAAAACTTAAACCGTCATCACGAGCAGTTTCCTACTACATGGTTTTCTCAGCTAAGTCCTCTAAGAATTCCCAAGTAGTTGTGGCGCTCTTAGAAAGAAAGCCACCCTGACACATGGACTCTACCATGTTTTTGGTCTATTGGTAAAGTCCTTCATATACAAGATGGCATAAATGTGCTTGGTCTAAACCATGATGGAGATACTGGGTCAATAAATTTTTGAACCTATCAAGATATTTCTAAAATAATTCCCTATCTGGTTGTATAAATTGATTGATTTCATTCCTTAGTTTAACAATCTTGGCATTAGGGAAATATTTTCTTAAGAAGAATCTCACAAATTCATTCTAAGAAGTAACAGAATTAGCAACCAAGCCATACATCCAACATTTAGCATAATCTTACAAAGTAAAAGGAATCAATTTCATTCACACAATATTAATAGGGATATTACGGAAATGCATCATAGAACAAACTTCTTCGAATTCCCTCAAAACTAAATAAGCATCCTCTAAACCTATGAATTTAGGGAGCATTTGAGTAGGGGTGTGCAAAACCGGTTAACCGGAGTTTAAGTTAACTGAAAATCGGTTAATCGATTTTTCGATTCAAAAAAATTTCGAACCGTAACCGAATCGAAAATTTCAGTTGACCGTTTTTCGGTTAACCGAATCGAAAATTTCGGTTCGTCCAAAACCCAAACCGTAACCAAACTAGAAATTCGGTTAACTGATTAACCCAAACCGTAACCAAACTAAGAAAGTCGGTTAACTGATTTTTCAGTTCGGTTAACCAATTTTTCGGTTCGGTTACTAGTTAACTGTTCACAATTAATTAAAAAATGTATACTTTCTTACCTAAATTTTTCATTTTTTACATTTATTATAAAAATTAAACTTGGGTTGCCATTTATAAATAATAAAAAAGTGCACTTTCTTTTTAATTTTTTGTGTATAATTTTTTAAAAAATAAAATTATTTTCGGTTCGGTTAAACGAATTTTCAAATTATCCGAACCGTAATCGAATTGAAAACCGAAATTTTTTTCGGTTTGATTAGCCGAACCTATTTTTTTGAAAAATTTGTTCAGTTAATCGTTTTTTTAGTTCTATTTTTTCGGTTTTTCGATTTGGGTTTTTGTTTCGGAATTTTTTGCACACCTCTACATTTGAGTCTAGTGAGGTCTCAATTCAAAAGTCACATTTGGTCCTAGGTCAGGCATAGCGAAACAAGATGGTAAAGCAGTCCTAGGAGGATTGAAAATATTACTCAAAGATCTCTCTTGTGCCATTTCTTCTAATTCAGGCTTGGGTTCAGGTTTGGGTTCTAAGTCATGGCCGGGTTCACTCCTAACAAGTATATTATTTTCAGAGACTCTAACTCAACCAGTCATGTAAATCCCACACCCTCTCCAAAGGTTCTATTTTTGGTTTTTTCTTTTTCTAATTTTTTTGAATTTTGGATTTTTCTATTTTTTTCTTTTCTTTTAAAACAAAAAAAAAATCAAAAAGTGAATCAAACCTAAAATAATACAATAACAGAAAATGATCAAATCTAACAACAAAAACACAAACACAAATAAACTAGAACAAAACAGAAAATAAACTAAAACCTAAACAATCCAATTACAAAAATAAAATTAAGATAGATAATAAAACTCTTAAAATTAGAACTCTATGCACAATAAATTCAATACGATCACAAGGGACATGAATATATTTTTTTCGAATTTTTTCGATCCTAGAATTGTGCAGAATATTGCAAATAGTTTATTAGTTCCAAAATTTACAGAAAATTTCACACAATCCCAAAAATTTCACACAAACTCTAAAAATTATTCTAAATGCAAAAAAAAATCAGCACAGCAAAAATCACACCAAAAATACCCCAAAAAATTTAAACAGAATCTAAAACTGATAAAAATCCTGCATTGTGTGGCCTTTTTTCCTGATCAGTTTTGCCTTGTTTTCTTTTTGCTGCACATAAACCAAATTAACTAGTACTATTTTTTTAGTAGTAAATAACCTCTACAAATCAAAATGAAACTAATCTAAACAAAAATCAAAATACTAACTTAATTCAAAAATCGACAATAATCTAAACTAAATTACTAAAATGAAATACTGACTCAAACAAAACCAAAAATCACAATTATAAAACTAAAATGACAATAACTCAAACAACTCGAATAACTAAACTATGACTCGACCAACCGAATTTCACAAATCTATCCCCAGCAACGGTATCAAAAACTTGTTATAATTTCCGCAAGTATATGGTTTATTGTTGTAGTATTTACGGGTTTCGATCCTCAGGGATGATTTATGATGTTAAGTGGCCCAACCGAAAATTGGATGGGGAAAACTGATACGGGGCTTAGTCGGAGTGGGCCTACTGGCTTCTTTCTATTCTTTTTTTTTTTCCCTCTCTCTTCTCCTGATCCAATCTTTGAGGACATTATTCATTCTTCTCCAAATTTTCCAATCCCTACAAAATAAACAAAAGTACATTAAAATTCTAATCTACTAATTTATTTTGAGCAAATTTCAGACAACAAAGGGGTATAAATTAATATAATTTTTGGCTTAACACTTTGTCAACTCAAAGTGCTCTTTGAGGATTTCGACGCCAAAGTGACAAGCTAGACCACCACCATGAACCAAGCTTGTGAATTGGTCCCTTTGGAATGCAAAACTTATTTCCTTCGAAAATAAATCCATCTTAAATAATATAGACTTCTAGAACCATTCCCTTCATCTTTAAGATAGGGAGAAAAGTCTCCATCCTCTTTATAGAGTTATTTGAGGAATTGGAAGTCAAAATTTCAAGTTTCCACTGGGAATAAAGTGAGTGGCACCTTAAAAAAGCATCTGCCACTCCATTTGAAATTCTTTTCATTTACTTCACCACAAATGCAACTGGTTATAGGAACTCTACCAATTTAGCATATCTTAATTTGAGCCTGTGTTGCTCATTGAGATCTTTCAAAGCCTTTTGGTCAGAGTGGAGAACAAAGTACTTTGGTCTTAGATGATGAGACCAATGTTCAAGATCATAGAACTTTTTATCATAGGTGTTATCATTCTTCTTTGAACCATTCAACTTCTCACAAAAGTAAGCAATTAAGTGCTTGTTTTGGATGAGAACTGCACTAATGCCCACTCAATGAGCATTACACTCCACTTTATAGACTTGGTCAAACTCTAAAAGTGATAAAATAGGAGGTTTAAAGACTGTGGTCTTGAGCATGCAAAGGTACTTCAGGAAGCTTTGGACTATTCAAAGGTACATTTCTTCAAGCATTTCGTAAGAGACGCAATAAAGGTGCTAAAATTCTTGATCAACCATATGTACAATGAAGCCAAACCATGAAAACTCCTTACTTTAGTGACACTGATAGACATTGGCCAAAACTTTATAGCATTGATTTTCAACTGGTCAATAGAAATATCATCTTTAAAAACAACATATCACAAGAATTTCATGCTATGAGTGAAGAATTCACATTTCACCACCTTGGCATAAAGCTTTTGCCCCTTTAGAATAAAAAAACACCACTTTAAGGTGTTTGAGATGTTCTACCTCATCTTTGGAATAGACAATGATGTCATTAAAGTAGACCATAACAAATCTTTTAAGGAATGACTTTAGGACTTTGTTCATAAGTGTCATGACTATGCTAGGGCCATTAAAGAGCCCAAAAGAAATGACTAGCCATTCATAAAGGCCACTCTTTATTTTAAAGGTTGTCTTCCAGTCTCCTCCTTCTTTTTTTGGATTAGGTGATAGCCTCTCCTCAAATTGACTTTGGAGATTATTAAAGAACCATAAAGCTCATCACAAATGTCATCAAATCTAGGTATAGGGTACCTGACCCTACACGTGATAGTACTATTGTTAATGACCCTATTGTCCACACATATGCTGAAAATTTCATCCTTTCTTAGAACTAAAAGAGTTGGAACTGAACAAGGACCCATGCTTTCCCTTACAAAGCCTTTGTTCATTCATTCATCAATTTATCGCTGATATGCTTTGGTATCTTGAGGTTTGCATCTATAAGTAGCTTTGTTGCGTAATAGGGCACCTAGAATAAGGTCAATTTGGTGCTCTATCCACCGAATTAGAGGTGGCCCTGAAGGATGATTCATTAGAAAAACATCCTGAAACTTGGGAATAGGGGCTTTGATTTTCGGGTGCAAGGTATACCTAAAGTCACTTTGGTTGCTTTCTAACACAAGTAAGACATTAATTTTCTTCCCATTGTCAAGAGCTCTCTTAACCCCTGTTTCTCGCATTAGTAGGTTTCTTTTCTCACTGCCTACCCCAATTTGAATTTTGTGACTTTATTATAGGGTAAAAGATCAAGAATAATCTTTTCTTTTTCAAGCTTGAGAGAATAGGCAGGCTTAAGGCCATCATGGATCTCATCCTTGACAACTTCATTCAACTCAAAGTCATCATCCTTTCTAAAATATTCTTTTTGAGTTCGATGAGTGTGAACGTCCTCTTCTTGTTCAAGAGCTAAAGTGGGCTCTTTCACTTGAACTTGGATTTGGAAGTCCGTGGGACCATCTTCTTAGGGAACAACTAAGGAACCAACTTTCATCAAATTATGACTTTCATAAGGGATGTTAATTGTATCTTAGGCTTTCTTATGTGAGTTTTTTTCCAACAGTCCGATTGGGAGTCTTTCACATGAATCGAAGTATGTTCATAGTCATCCTAGAGTTCTCTTTCATCTATTTCTAGATAACCCTCTCAACGACCTCTTGGCATTTGACAACTTCATCATTGTTTGGATCTACCTTCAAAAAGGTCTCCTTAGCATCCCTCTTTTTGAATTTAAGACAATGAGTATAACTTAAGGTAATTTTAATCCATGTACCTCTTCAATTTGCTCTAAGTTCTAATTTTGGATCTACCTTCTTCAGCTCTTACTTTCGCGAGGCGTACAAACAAAGAGTATACATACATTTTGATCTTAAAGGGGGCTACCTTAAACCTCTCTTCATAAAAAAAATTCATTTTCATCTATACACTCTTCAAGTGCATAAATCCACTCTAAATAAAGAATTAGATTTAATTCTCCTTTCAAATAAGGCACATCCCTGATAAGTGAAATTATCTTGGGTTCAAGTTTGGGTAAGCTAACAAAATTTGATTAGAGGTGTTTTACATAGATAAGGGTTCCCATGTAGGAAAAGGGTTCATCATAGCTATGTATTTGAGGTTTCAAGGAGCAACCTGGATTTGCTTTGACACCAAGTAGAGTGTGTCAAAGCCTGGACAGTTTAAAAGTTGAGACACTCAGATAGAATTTCAAAGTCAGTGAACTAGACTTAGGTTTTGTGCAAACTTTGAGAATAGTTTGAATTGACTTTGGTATATAAATATAGTTTAAGGTATCAAGCATATAATTTGGGTAAAGACAAAGCCACCACCAAGCCTAGAGACCCACTAATAAGTTGATTAAATGCTAAGCCACCCTCAATCTATCTAAAAGATCAACTCAACTCACCACTAAGGATACTTGGATAAAGAGATAAAGATTTTAGAGTCAGGCAAGTTGCTTTTTCATTGATTCACTTTAACTTTCAATTCTATCTAATTATTTACAAGCCTTGCATTTTATAGGAAAAAAGGGATTAACTCCTAGCAAATGGAAAATCAAGCATTAACTAGTACCTTTAACTAGAATGCACTAAAACCAGAAATGCTGAAAAATTAAAGAAGAAATAAACAAAGATCAAGCCTTATTTAGTGTTATTTCAACCCCATTGATGATACATCTCCTGCTATTTAATACATACTCGTGATTGGGCTTCCTAAGTTGGGAGGACTTGGAAAGACTTGGATGCCTTGACTAAAGTTCAAGAGTAGATGAATCTCATGAGTCATTGATAGAGGAAATCAATAGTTGAGTCATGCACCTTGGGTTGCCTTTACGAGCAGTTTCAAAGGCACCACCAAAGACTTTGGTAAACTACTAGCTTTGGTATATGGTTAGCTTAGGCAAACCAATGACTTTAGTTTGGAGCTGAATTTAGCAGGCTTTTTGGATCAAACTCTGAACTATTATTAAAGCTAGTGGAATGAACTTTATTTTGTAGTCGCTGAACTTTCATCCCAAAACAATTTTTTTAACTAAGATGGAATGCATGGCTTGGGCTTGCTTTGACCAAAGGCACAGATGCCTCAAACCCTTGGAGCCACATGCTGTATATTGGAACATATTATATACTTTGCATGTGAAGAAGCCCAAGATATTTTAAGAATTAGCAACACTGCTAATAATAGGAAACTTACAATGGTGAGATATGGTAGAAAGCTCAACGATAAAGAATCAATAACTTCACTAAGAAATGTGCCAAAAAGAAATGTTTAGGGATATCGAGGAGAAAGAATATCCATTTTGTGATTCTCACTTGCCAGAGATGTTTTGATAATCTTATTAGAAAAGGACTTCTAAAACTTCTAAATTCAAAGCATTCTGAAGAAGGGAAGAATTGTTGATCCTAAATATTGCAAGTACTATAGAGTCATTAGTCATACAATTAAGAAGTGCAAAGCATTCAAAGAACTTGTCATAAAGCTTGAAAGGGAAAGAAAAAAATCATATTAGATGAAGAAGACATCGATGAATTAGATTGAGCAGTAGCTAAGCTAAAAAAAACAAATTGTTATTATTTTACAAAATAAACTTTCATGAAAGTTGCATATTTCTGAATCAAAACAACTCTTAAGTCATCAAAAATTCCAGACTCTCAACTCAGTTTTAAACTTTCGAACCATCAAAAGTATCTGGTTCTTCAGTCACTAAGAAAACTATCAAATCAATGGAGTTTCAAGACTTCCAAATTATCAAAATTCAAAACTACCAATTTTTCAAAATTCAAGACTCCTAAGTCATTAAAGTTAAAGGCTCTCAGGTCATGAAAGTCAAGAGTCCTAATTCATCATTGTCAAAACTCTCAAGCCATCAAAGTTTAAGACTCTGAAGTCATTGAAGTCCAGGACTCCTACGTTATCAATATTCAAGATTGTTAGTACTCAAAGTCATTAACTCTTAAGTCGCTACGTATTTAGTTAAAAATTCATGCAAATTTTATGCCCCAAATATCTTATTTTGACTTGTCACAGTAACTGTTTTTTGGAAATTTTATACTATTTTTTTTTTTGTTTTGTAGAAAATTAGAAAATGTGAAGGACATGAAATTTTGGATCAAAATTTGGCCTTTATTATGGGCTTAACATCCAAACCTTTTAGCAGTGCATTTTAGTTATGGCCCAATTGAAAAAAAATAAAAAAAAGAAGAAAATAAAAACCCCAAAGCCATCCATCCCTCATGTGAACCCCTGTATTTTTTCTCCCCTCCATTCCTAGTGAAAACCCCCTGAGGCCCCCCTTCTTCGACATCATGATCAAAAACCCTCGCACCCATTTTCATTATCACCATTCATTGATTTTTGCCATCACCTTCAGCTTGTCACCCATGGTCAATCTCACCCCCATCATTAAGCATCACAAACCACCACACCATCACTCGTGCATCACTAACATTAAATCCCAACCCCTATTAGTCCCTCACTTCAACTCCTTTGATTTGCATCTTCATCTCCATCGCCACCATCAAGCACCCGACAACATCATCATCTGCCAGCATCTCATCATCAGCGTCCTCTATTAGATTGTCATCCCCACCATCTTCTTACACCCACATCATCGTATTCCTCCACTTCATCTTCATCTCATCATTGTTAGCTAATGTACAATTGGGCAGTTAAGAATGAGTTTGGATGGCTTTAAAGAAGAGTAAAAGTAGTAATTTGAAGGGAAGCGAGATTTTGGAGGTAGAATTAGTCTAATTTTTAGGTAGATTTTAGGGCTTAATTTCTAGTTTTGAATTTTTTTCCCTTTGTTTTGCGATTTTAGATCCACTTCATAGATAGTTTATTTAAATTTATTTGGTTTGGATTTGATGTTGGCAATTTTGGCTTGGAGATCTTTTAATTTGGGATTGAATTATGAGTGCTTGATTATAGTGTTTGATTTCAGTTTCTCCTCTTTGTTCTCCTTACTTCAATCTCCGCTTCTTATGCTCTATTTTAATCTCCATGTTTGTTATTTTTGGGTTGTTGATGACTGAATTTAATTCCTATTTTTTTTCTTTGATTGGATCCTGGGATGTCGTTAATGGTAATATAACTGAGCTTTTGGGTAAGAAAGCCCTTTGTTTTGCTTTTAAATTTGAGTTTTTGAAGTTTCCTTCTCCCTTTATGTTATTACTGTATCTCGGTTCCTCTAGTTTGCTGTGATTTCGAACAATTTGGTCTTGCATTGATGAAGGTAAGGAGCTAGGTTCAGCTCATTATTGGGAGCCCCTGTTTCCTCATTCTTCTTCTTCTCTACCTCTCCATTTGTTTATGTAATGTTCCCTATCTCAGTTTCTATTCTGTTAGTTATTTTTAAATGATTGTCAATGCTTCCTTGTATAGGAGTTGGATTTTGGTTTTCATTTAGTATAGTTATTAGATGGCAATGTTCATTATTTTAGTCTAATTCCACTCTCATATCCTTTTACCTTATTTTTCAAGCTTGAGTAGCTATGGCAAGTTGAATAGTAGCAATTTTGTTAGTTTTATTATCGTTCTTTCTTTTTAGTCATTGTTTTTACAAATTCATCCAGGAGTTAGGTAATGTTATTTGTCCTTTTTCTATTTCTTTGGTTTAAGATAGTAAGGTTAAGCAGATAATCTTTATTAAATGGTAATTAATGTGTTCCCGTGAATTGTAGGCATGTTTCACTCTAGCAACTTAATTAATACTGGGTAGTGTAGTCTATTTTTAATTTCTATTTTATATGTTATATAGTGTAAATATCTTATGTTAGATTTTGCGTTGTAACCTAATTTTATCCTTGTCCCTAAGGAGACAATCCTTAATAGCTATACTGATGAGCTATACACTTGCGGCTTATATTTTACACTAAAAAATCACAAACACTAAGTAGATTCTTAAGTCATCAAACACTCCCAATTCATCAAAGTTCAAGACATCCAAGTCTTCAAAGTTTGAGATTGCCAATTCATCGAAGTTTAAGGATCATAAGTCATTAAAGTTAAAATCTTCTAAGTAATGAAATTGCAGACTCTCAAGTCATCAAAGTAAAAAGACTATCAAGTCATCAAAGTTTAAGACTAGTCAGCAATTGAAGTTGCTAACTCTTAACTCACTATGCTAGACTATTAACTCATCGAAGTACATAACTCCGAAGTAATCAAAATAAATCTCCCAAGTAATGAAGTTGTAGACTCTCAAGTCATGAAAGTAAAAAGACTATCAAGTGATCAAAATTTAAGACTAGTCAGCAATTGAAATTGGTAACTCTTAACTCACTCAGCTAGACTATTAAATCATCAAAGTACATAACTCCTGATTAATCAAAATTTAGGACTCCTAGTCATCAAAGAAAAAAAAACTCGAGTTACTAAATACACTATGTATCATCAAAGTACAAGACTCTATTATCATGTTTGAAGGACACAATAAACTTCTCCTTTATTGTCTTCCACGAAGAAAAACTCGAGCCACCTCCTTCTACCATAGACATACCATAGCAAAGGGCTACCACTAGCCACAATTGTATTGGTAAATCCCAATTTTCTTAATTTTAATGTCTTGTTTAATTTATTAGAGCAATTCCTAATAGTTTTCTGTGTTCTTTTAATAAATTTCTCCCAAGTGCATGAGAATTAGGATTGATTACTTTGATGTGGGATTTGTCTTCTTCCCTTGGTGTGAGTTTTCCCTCTCGCCTAAATACGACTTTTGGTGTGAGTTTTTCCCTTCACCTTAGTACATGTTCTTGTAGATTTGGAGATATCAAATTGTGGAAGATTATTGAATCTTTTCATGTGGGACTTACTTGTCTTGATTGGGGTGTGAATTAATAATGGAATTCATATGGTTTGACTAATCTAATCTTCATTTCAAGTATAATCTATCACATCAAATAGATATGTACTCTATGAAGTTATACTATAGCTCATTACCATTCAGGAAAAATGGAGAGATGTTAAGAATGTGATTAGTACAAGAAGGATTCTATAAGTTTAGAGTCGGTTGATAGTATATGTACTACTAACTTTTTGGAGATAAGAATTTATGTTGATGTTTTAGATCTGTTCCTATTAGATAATGTTCATTGTAGATGTCCTATGACTTTTCATTAATGAATCTCCAATTTTTATTTGGGGAAAAAAGACTATCTAGTCAATTCAAAGCTACTAAGTCATTAAAGTCAAGACTCATAAGTCATTAAAGTAAGGGACTATCAAGTTTTCAAATTTCAAGACTCTCAAGTTACTAGGCAGACTCTCAAGTCATCAACGTTGCAATATTTCAAGTTAAACTTATAGATTCTTAAGTCATTAAAGTTCTTGACTCTTACACTACTCAGTGGACTCTTAAGTCACTAAAGAGTATAGATTCCCAAGCTATCAAAATAAAGGACTCTTAAATCACTAAGAAGATGCTCAAATTGTCAAATTTTCTAAATCTTAAGTCACTAAACAAGACTCACAAATCAGTAAGTCACTAAACAGGCTTTTAAGTCCACAATATTGACTACCAAGTTGATAAAGCTACAGACTGCCATATAATCAAAGCTGTTGACTTTTCTGTTAATAAGCACCTTTATAAATTACAACCGCATCAAATTTAAGGAAAAAATGAAAAAAAAGAAAATTCCCTTATTTCATAAACTTGACTGGAGAAAGGGGAGGTCATACCAAAACAAAAAACAAATAATAAATTGAAACCATCATTGTAGCTAGAGGTAAACAACTACTTAATTTTAAGAAACAAAGGATTGAGCAAGCATGGTTAGAGGTATTGAATCTTTGGTTTGTTTCTCAAGTGTTGGTCTACTTCCTAAAATCGGTGACATAAGCCCTTTACTTCAAACTTGGGAATGAAGACAACATGGCCCCTTTCAAGTTAGTAGAAAGAACAATGTAAGCATCCTCCTCCATCCAAGCAGCCTCTACCAACAAGTCAATAACCTTTGCCTTCAAATCAAGGCCTCTCTCTTCAAGTCAACAACAACAGCAATAATTGACCTTTCCTTCAAATTGGCAATGTGAGCTTTCTCCTTCAAGTCAGGGGCGATGGTGGCATAGGCTTCTTCCTTTAGGTTGGTAAGAATGGCGATGCAAGCCTCCTTCTAATTAGTTGTTCATGCTATCATTGAAGTAATACTCAGTAGAGCCTATGAGTGAGCTATCCATGGGTTAAAAATTAATGGAGGCAGCTACTAGTAGTCCTATGTTGGTAAGCCATCCAAGGGTTGAAAATAATGAGAACAACCTTCAATGCACCTATATAGGTGAGCCATCCAAGGGTTGATATTAATGAAGGCAACCTTTGGTGGACTTTTACAGGCGAGCTACCCAAAGGTTAAAATAATGAAGGCAACCTCTAGTGAACCTTTGTAAGCAAGCCATCCAAAGGATGAAATAATAAGGCAACCTTGGTAGATCCTTGCGGGCGACCCATCCAATAGTTGAACTAATGCCATCCTTGGTAGGTGCATAACGGCAAGCCATCTAAGGGTTAAAGTGATTTATATGGTTAGCATTCAAGAATTAGCAAGTGACCTCATTAAAGTTGGATGCATATTTGAGGTCTCAAGTAATGCATTCATGTACTCCCTCTTATAATGGGTGATAGCAATCTTCTTGATCCAATTTTAAAATACTTCTCAATTAAGATCATAAAATTGGAGACAAAGAAATCGCAAACAACAGCAAAAACAAGAAAAACGAAAAGAAAGAGAAAAGCACCATTAAGAAGAATTATTCTTCAAAAAAAGAAAAGAATTCCTGATGTTTCAACCGACTGAATACTAACTTAGTAAATTCATTGAAATCCATTTTGCTCCAATGTGCTTCTCCCATGAAATGCTTGCTATTAAAGTTCTTTATGTGTTGTTGCAACCGAATTATTGATGAAGCAGATAATCGTTTAGAAGTAATTCAAAACAAAGCTACTTGTTTACTTTCTTTAATATGCCAATGTTTTGGAAAATATTGTGGACATTCTCACTAAAAAATCTTAGACATCACACATTTAGAGCAATACGAGATTGTCAAATTTGGGAAGGTTGTTGCCAAAATGAATGTAATGAAGTTTCACCGATCACCATTGTAATGCTTTTAAATCCCAAGTGCAATAGTTACTAGCTTCTGTGAGCTTGGCAAATCAACATGATGGCAACATGAGACTTAAAGAAATCAATAGATTAAATGATTGAAAAAAAAAGAAAGGAAGCCATGCGATGATTTCTCAACCTATCACTACAACGCGTACGGTCTCCTGTATATATTTATGTCATTTCCCTGTTGGGTATTTTAAGAATTTAGAAACTACATAAACATCTTCGTTAGTTTCCTAAACTTGATGTAAATAAAATATTCTAGAATTATTAGGTGAACTAAACATGATTGTAAGCATCAAATCCCACATAGCAAGTCTAAGTATCTTGTAGCTCATGTCACCAAGTCTATTTTAAACTTAGCATGCTGAAGTTGGGGGGGTGAATAAATTATTTTATTGTTTAACAGTTCTTTGTTAAGTATATCTTATTAAGTCAAGAAAATCTACCTGACTTATGTAACAAGTTAAGTGGCACACATGGTTTCATGAACATTCAAATTTCGAGATCCCATCACATCAAGCACTCCAAAATTGCCGAGGCGGTCAACTCTTGAGGGAAAAATTAATTTGTAAGTACTAAACATTTGATAATAGATGTTGGACAAAAAATAAATTGAAACTGATTATTTTTGGTCAGCCTAATTAATTAATTTGAGTTATTAAATGAGTTAAGCCCAAATTGACTATCAAGTCACAACCCAGAAGACTACTATGTCACAGCCCAAATGACTACTAATCAACAGTAAAATCTACTAATAAGTCACAATTCAAAAGACCATCCAGGCATAGCCCAATCGACCACTAAGTCAACAATCAAAACAACTATCAAATCACTTCCTAGACGACTATAAGTCACAACCTAATCGACTACCAAGTCAACGATCAGATGGATTAGCAAATTAAAAGTCCAGTTAATAGCCCAAGAAGGCAAATAAGTTATAAATCCTAATAGTGAGAGGGTTTTTTTTTTTACCTTTGTAAATGGAACGCTACTCCTTCCAACTTGTTGGATCGAAAACTCATTCATTCTAGGAGAGCATTCTCATTCAAGAACGTGTCATCTACTTTGATTGAGATTAAGCTCCTTAGGTCCTCATTCAAGAACTTCAATTCAAATTCATCAATGGAAGCCAAATTATTCAACTTGATTGAGATTCAAGCCAGTCGACCCTCATTCAAGCATATAAATTGTAGTACAAATCAGGTGTTTCCACCTACATATCTAACATAATTACAAAATTAAATTCGTTTATATTTCTTATCTTATTTAATATAGACTCTAAATTTATGTTTACAATCACATTTATAAAAACGAAGAGTATTTACAAAATATGAATGAAAAACTCATATTTTTCTTTTCAATGTCCATAATTTTAAACAAATAGTTGCACTATAGGTACAAATAATATTGTTGATTATTGATAAAATAAAGCCTCTTTATGGCTATAAACAAATGAAGGCACTATAAGTCCCTCACAGACCTATCTACTTAAAGTTCTTTTTAGGCTAGAAACATGTCAAGGTTCTCCCATTGAATTCTAGATGTCTACTCAAGGTCCCTTAGGATTAGACCTGTCCGAGGTAGCTTATGGCTTTATAATGCACTCACTTGATTATAATAAAATTTCATTCAGCTCTCCTTCCTCAGAAGTGTTACAAAGGTTTTTGTACGATATGAAAGAAGTACAACCTTTGAGAGAACAAGAGAACGCTTTAGAATAATATAGTTGGGAACTTAGTTGTGTTATTCGCTCTGTCTGTCAATAGCTAGGCCTTGTAATTATAGAGCTCTAAGCTCTTCTTAATCGTTGTAAGTAGCAACTAGCTGTTGAAATGAAATGCAATAGCTTTGCCTCATGATCTTCAAAAGGCAGTGTTTGTAAGGAGCCACCTCCCTGAGGGTACGATCTCCCACGAATGATCCAACTTCCGTTATTGTTTGGGCTTTAATTTTATTTTTTATTTTCAAAAAAAAGTTGTCCGTTAATCAATTTTTTCAAAAAATCTGAAATTGCCAGAGTTAAGTGGATGGATTAAAAAATTGAGTCATGATCCTAATTTAGGAACCCAGCCAGGTTCTGCTAAAATCAGGCCTAGCTGCCCAATCTTAATCCATGGTAGTAGATGTTGTCTGTTCTAGGAATGGGACGGCCTTCCTGGTCCAGGAACTCGGCGTGGTTCCTAGGCCAGGGTAGGGTCCAGTTCTTGCCCTAGACAGGTGTACTATCTTGGATCAGAATAGTTTAGCTAGAAACAAATAGAAAATGAACGAAAAATAAAAAAATAAATGGATGAAACAACAATCATGCATCAAGTAGTGCCACTTGTGAGCTTTAGGAAAACTTACAAACCATATCATTTTTCAAAGCAAATCATAACGATAGGGACCCGAATGGACAATTGATTTTGCTTCAAAAAGGTTTCCAAAAAACCCCCGAGCACTCCTTAGTGTGGGGACGTTCTTGACTTGTTAGTCTCAAACTGAGGATCTAGATCCGGAGTGATGGTATGATGATACGTTGGAATACATCACATCATTGCCCACCACTGCTGGCGGCCTCTACTATTTACTATGGAAATCAAACTTTTTATCACAATAATACATACTCATACAACATCTTAGTATAAATCATATTAAATCATGTAAAAGGTACAAAATTTAGTCCAATGCAAAAGTAAAGTAAATAAGTTACAACAGAAGGGAACTACCTAAAGATTACATGTTTAGCAATGGTGAAATCAAAGCCATAATAAAATAGACAAAGTGGAAGTGTAGAAGACAGATAGAATTTTTCCATTAGGACAACCCACCTGATTTACAGAGGGAACCCAACAAAATGATCAATCCTTAGCGCCCTCAACAGGAGACTCGGGACTTGATCGCTCGAATTTGTGAAAAACTCTCACAAATTTCTTTCCCTTAGAATGACAATCTATCGCGTCCTACTGATCTCAATGAACTAGCAACGATTTCAATATCCTAACCTTGAGGGCAGCCCCGCTTTGATAGCGGATGAATAGACCGACTTAGCCTAGGAACATGAGACAAATTCCTAGGAACAATAGACTAACTTGATCCTAAAAAGTTCACTAATTTGAATAGGAATATGACTAATTAGGTATCTCAAACTAATCAACCTTGGACTAAAATTAGGATTTATTAAATTAACTCGGACTTGAGGTGGGGAAAATGTTGGAGCTCGGTTGGGCTCCCGATTGGTGAACTAGTCGGTTCCCTGGCCCAGTGGGTTTGTTTACTCACGTGCCTTGGACTCTTATTTCTATTAATCACTTTGTTGTGCCCCCAAGTGCATATTCGAGGTATTTTTTGCATTATTGGGCAATTAAAAAAATACAGATGTCATTTTTAACCGTTTACAGTTAGCCCCAACTTTGATTGAGCGTAGGTAAGGGAATGGTCAAAGTAATAGTTTGTACTTGTAGTTGCTTGTCTACATGTGCTGATGTGATACCTGAACCTGGCCACTGAGGTCCTGAGATTTGGAGTTCACCAACTTTCACCATGATGGTGGCCTGGTGATGTGAATCAAAATCTGGCTGCCGAGGGTCCTAAGATTCGACGTCCATCAACTTTTATCGTGACTATGGCCGATGATGTATAGTCCAAACCTAGACGCTGAGGGTCCTAAGATTTTTCCTCCGCCAATTTTCACCATGATAGTGGCTAATGATGTGAAGTCCAAACCTAGCTGCTAGGGTCTTGAGATTTGGGATCCGCTAACTTTCGCCATAACAGTGGCCTGATGATGTGAAGTCCAAACCTAGCCACTGAGAGTCCTGAGATTTGGTGTCCTCCAAGTTATAACGGTGGTATGATGATATCCCATTGTGTTGGGAGCTAGCTGGTTGTTATCCTTTCATTGGATTAGCAAACCTTTTACCAATCTAGCGGATTTTTTTATCAGGTCAGTGGACCTTTTGCTGGTCTGGTGGATTCTTTAATTTATGATCTTGCCGGTCTCTCGCCTTACTTGCTTACTATTATTTTCTTGCTGATTCTTTCTTTCCTCCATTATGATCAAAGCTAATGCATGCTTTGAATAATATGAGTGATAAATCAACAAGTTTAGACTTGTCACTTGCTTGGCATGTAGTGGTGAACTCGGGCGGTCCCTCTTTGCTATTTGCTCTTCTTTTCCACTTGTAGCTTACCTTAATGAATAGGAACGGTAGAGTTTGTAGACATAATTTCCAGTGGAAGCCGACGAAGTCCTTCTTGACCATTTCTTCCACTTTCCTTCTTATTTTTGCTCTTTTGACAAGGCAATGCATGTGAAGTTACTTCTTTAGGGAACTAGTCGGGTCCCAAGGCATCTTATCTCTTCTTCTTGGATTCTTGCTCATTGATTGAGCTGTTAACGTTGCAGGGGATGATACTAGCCGGGTCACCAGGCTAGTGTTTTTGGTTTTTCTTCTTTATTTTCTTATGCTCATTAAATGCTTGAATTCTTGGATTCCCTCCATGTTGCATGCCATGACACCAGTCAGGTCCCCTATGCTTTAGCTCTTCCTTTTTTGCTTGCTTTCTCCTGAATTTAGAGTACTTTGTTTGCATGCTTTTGGCAAAGAATTCCCCAACTAGAACCCAGCCAATTTCGACTGGCCTTTTTCTTCTATAAATAGCCTCTCCTGGCTTTGACACCATCCTTCTATCTTGTATTCCAGTGTGCATTTCTCTCTTAATTTCTTCCATTTTCTCATTTCTTCGTTATAAATATCGCAATTGTGATTTCAGAAATCATGAGTCTAAGAAGAGCTCATCCATCTTATAGGGAGGTAAGTCTTCCTCAACACTTCTCCATAGAGAGGGAATGGAGGCTCGTTAATGCCTGGAATGGGTGTGATCACTTACTTGATGCGAGTCGTCATGCATTCAACCATGCCCCCGTAAATGTGGAAAGCGTTCTTCTTTCTTCACCTTTCTTTCTTATTTCCATCTACTATGGATCTAGTTGTCACTTTTTTTTTTTTAAAGGATGATCTAATTAGGGGTGCTGGTGCCCCTAAGAAATTTTTAAGGGATTTAAGACATCGGAGAGTTCAAATCCAAGTCACTATTAGAGCATGCAGGGTTTGGTCCATTCTATTCCACATTGAGCAAAGTGGCAGATTTTGTGTTACTCGCAATTTGGTCGAGAGGTTCTGGGACAACACCAACACATTTCACCTCCTATTCGGTGAGATGCCTATAATTCATTTTTTATTTTTCAGTGATAATAGGTCTTGGATTCACTTAGGAGCCATTGGTATACCAGGAGTATTTCTACACCCAACTCTTACATTTGTTTGGTCCAATTATGGAGTCTATTCCTTATGCAGAACATTTTTCTTATAGTATTATTATCAATTTGGCACATGATGCCAAGCGATGGGCACAACATTCGTGATCAACAAATCCAAATCATTCTTACCCTTCTTCTTGGCATGACCATCTTTGCCGACCTTGGTAACTATTGTCATTTTCATTCCTTAGTTGATGTTGTTGACTTAGATAAAGTAAGAAGCCTAAACAAGGGAGTTCCCATGTATTCGACCCTTATCCATGGAATGCGATAAGGAGTGCAAAAATCTAACATTAGCTATTTTATTTTGTAGCGTTGGTTTTATGAATATCTCTAGAATCTTTCGACGAGTCGTAAGCTCACACAAGCTTCCCTGCAATGTTTCGTGGACCAAAGGAAACCAAATTTAGCGGTTACTCTAAAAATAACTTAACTATGGGATTTTACACTTCTAACCTCCTCTCTTGCAGGCCAATTTTCATCTGTGGGAGAATCGTATTGCGACTTTCGAAGTCGAAGCCGCTTAATTCCATACTCAATAGTGGATCCTTATGGAAGGGCCTTTTAGTTTCAACTATTACTTAGATGTCACCGCTCAAGTTGCCAACTAGTGGCCTCTGTTCATTCCTCTAGATCCACCTCAATCTATGTTCTATGTGAGAACTCTTGCCATAGAAGATATGGTGGAGATAAAGTTGGGTATTCAATTTGTGGACTGCGCAGACCGCCATGGCATTTATGCAACTTATCTCCACCATCTCATGACCCATTTGGTATATTTTCTTCTTTGCTTTCTTCCCTTTTATTCCACACTCATGATGCAAACATTTGCAATTCCTGTATTGCCGGTGACGGTTGTCGAGGCTCTTATACCTGGCTTAAACATTCGTGTATCTGGAGAATGGGAGGAAGCCACCTATGTGGACATCCGATTGGCCCCCAAATCAAAGTGTCCAGAACTCCCATTTCCACGTGCTTTTTTGGGGTAAGTGTGTTGCTTACTTTGTTAACCATTTAATTATTCTCTTTTTTTTAGTATAACCGCTAGTAGTCTGGCTAATGGTGCCCCATTTCCACTCCATAAGGAAGGTGTTTGTAAACCCTTTTTATTTTCCATCATCCTTAAATGGATAAGGTGAGTTCCTTTGTTTAAGTTGACCTTGCATATTATTTTGTTTCATTGACTTTTCTTCGTTTATGCCATAGGGACCTGAAGAGGATGCTCGTCTTATAGGTCTCATACCTTTCGTTCTAGAAGGCGTTCTTCTGCTAAGGCTCAAGAAATTCCTAAGCCTTCACGTGCGAAAGAGAGGAGCCCATGTCTTGACTCCTTATTAGAGATGGAACCGCTTTAAATTTATGATCATACAGATCCTTATGCTTTATCTACTTCTTTAAGAGAACCCTATATGCCTCATATTTTATACGGTCATTCTTCATTTGGAGTGGTGCATGATGATCCTCTACACCATTCCTAGGCCCTTACAACTAATCCTCGAGCTGTGTCAGCGCCAGTTGTGCCCCAATTGATTCTGGTTGTACTTCGGGCCATTTTGATTACTTCTTTATTAGAGATAGCAATGGGTTCCTAGATAATCAGTGGGGCAACTCCTTAAGTCTATATATGGTGCTTTGACTATGATATTGTAATGTAATTTCAATTTTTATGCAATGTTAATCTCATGTAAAATTTTTAGCGTAAGCTCACTATGACTCTAATATGTATTATCTCACATTTTCCCCAAAAATAAAAAGACATAAAAAGAAAAAGGACATGATAAGTATTTAAGAGCTCTGTGGTCCTAAGAAATAATCCAAAAACTTTATTGAATAATTTTTGAATTACAATCAATCGCATTTTACAAGTTGGGAAGTGGAAAAACAATCAAAAAGAAGAAAACAGGCGGTGCCCCAACCCTGGATACCAGCCAGTATCTCCACTAGGCCTTTTGCCTAGTCCATATTGGAATTGGCATTCTTGCCCAGTTAAAATTGGATTTGGCAGTGAAATCACATAAGTTTACATCCGGGCTCTTTTCCCTTAATATCGCCAATAAGCATGACCTTAAGAGTCTTCACTCAAATGGTCTTTTTTGCCTGCGTTAAGTTAAGATTTCCCGGGATTTCCTTAGAGCTGCTGCCACTTTCTGGGATTCCAAACTACATGTCTTCTGCCTTGGTAAGCGTGAACTAATCTCCACTAGTGTAGGGCTATTATTGGCTTTCTCCTTTGTTGCCCCCTGTTTTGCCTCACATCCCTAGGGATCATCCTTGTTTATATGGCCAAGTCTTAGGTGTAGGTAAGGAGGATGTGCCCACCATACTCTTTAGGGATGAAGTAGACTTTATGGTTGTAATCTCTTACCTTTAGGAGAATAGTCATACTCTTGATGGTGTATTTAGGCGTAGGGTTACTCCCCTTCGTCTTTTTAAGGCTTTCTTGTTTGTGGGTGGTTCTGTAAATAAAAGGCATGCAATGCTTTTGAGTATAGGAAAGGCAGGCACTATGACTAGTCACCTATGCCACTCGTCATTATTGAGATTATCTTATGTTTAGACCACATCCGCCATTACCCAGATCAATTTTTCTCGGGCAGCCCATTATTGTTGCAAGTAGGCCTCTGAACCCAACTGGGTTTCGGTCCTGCACCTCCTTTTTTTAATTTTTGATATGCTTTCCCTCTTGTTCTTTTTGTCTCTTCTGGGCTGGCAAACCAGGCAATACCTTGGATTTTGCTAACTCTTTTTCATCATTTTTCTTTTTTGTAGATTTGGCTACTAAAATATCTAAGACTAATAAAAATTCCAAGGACTGTGGACACACACCTAGCCTTGCAATTCTGCCAAAGGAGGAGACTTTTCAAGGATCAATTTATAGTGAGCTGGATCAACTTCATGAAGAAAGATCCTCCTCTTCGTTGGGCTATTCGATGGTGGCGCATGTGATGATTTGTAACCAATGGGGAAAGCTTTGCCCATATCTATCTCATTGGCCTATTTACTAGTCCTTATTAATTCTTGGGTCGGGTAATGAGGTAATTCGGTTATAAACAATGTGTCCTTCTATTGGACTCCATCATCCATAGGTCTTATAAGAATAACTCTTCTTGCATCAAGTCTTAGGTGGACTATTAGCTCAATCTTCCTACTATTACAATGTCGTCTATCTTGCGCTTTCTGCAAGTCTCACAACATTATCTGAAATGGATGACCAAATGTGATGCTAAGGTAAGGAAGGCTCTTTATGCCAAGGAAAATGGTACTAAGAAAGGAATGGCTGAGTATGATTCGTCTCAAAACGGGAAGAACAGAGCTAAGGATCCTACCCACCAAAAGACAACTCCCCAATCGTGAAGGACAAAAAGTTAAAGAATGATTAGAAACTTTAGTTTTGCCTCTTTTATATGCGTTCTTTAAAATAAAGTTTAGTTCTTTTTCATACTAGTATGCTATTAGGACTTTTATTTCGAGTTGTATGCTCTAAAGTTTTCTAGATGGCAATAAAAGTATTGACTTTGCTCTCATCACCATTAAAAGTCCTTAGTTATTTCTGCTTTTATTGATTCCATAACCTTTTCCCTTTTTTTTTGCTAGATGGACCCTATTGTTGTGAGAGAGAAGGGGGGAGAGAAAGAGAAAGAGAGGGACCAAGCTCAAATTTACTAGGAACGTGGCCCAGTCTTTTTAAGAAATTACAGTTTCCCACGCAACTGGTCCATTAGCCTACTCTTCTGGACCCTGGTAATTTACTTGGTCCTCTTTCTTCTCTTTCTTATTTTTTTTGGATTGTGTGCAAATAACAACTGATTAGGCTGGGCCGTTAGGGCTTCGTACATATTCGATGTACGAAATCAGGTCTTTGTAGTTTACTAATCGTCCATTCATCTATTATTATACTTTTACTTATTTATTTATGTAGGCCTAGTATGGGCCTTGTGAAACTGTTATGGGTTCAAGTATTAATCAAAAGCCTTTTATGGACTTAGGCATAATACTTCTTTAATTGATCCAATTTAGTATATTGAGTATATTTCTCTCTATTCATATCCATAAGCCTCATCGCTCCTCCAAGCAAGATAATTTTGATGATGTATAGGCCTAACTAATTAGGTCTAAACTTTCCTCTTGGGTGTTGTATTGGGGCCCTTATCTCCTTTAAAACTAAATCACCTTCTTAGAGGTCCATCGACTTTACTTTCTTGTTGAAAGCTCTTGAAATCCAGGCTTGGTAAATCTGGATGTTAAGTAACTCCCTTAGCCATCTTTTGTCCAACATAACTAACTCTTCATATCGGGCTTTTGCTCATTTTAACCCCAGGATTTGGCTTCTGTAATTACCCGAAGTGAGGGTATTGCTATCTAATTGGGCGTACCACTTTCATTCCATATGCCAATGAGTATGGAGTTGCTCCTATGAAGGCATGTGTTGATGTCCTATACCCCCATAAAGCAAATAGGAGTTTATCAGGCTAGTCTTTATAATTTTCAGCCATTTTCTCCATTATCCTTCGAACATTTTTGTTAGCTGCTTCGACTGCTCCATTTGCCTGAGGACGATAAGGAGATGACTTATGATGTTGAATCTTATATTTTTTGACTAGGACCGCTACTGTGAGACCCACATTTTTGTCGTACTTGCTTAACAAATATTATGCCTGATGGGTTGGAAAATTTTATTTTAATATCCGCCAACCTACAACTGCCATATCGCCCAAGTTATTGATCTATTCAACTTTAGGTTCCAAAAATAAATTTCCTAAAGTTGTGTAACAAGACAAGCCTTCGATTCCTTGAAACTTTAACAAAACAATTCTTAAATACGATCAGATTGTTGAACCTTGGTAATAGTTCTGTAATTTACTAAATCGATCCTTAATATAATCAAAGGACCAGTAAGCTGACCAACGATTATATTTAGGAATTCGGTTTAAGATTAGAGGCCCGGATATTCGATTATTAATACAATAGGTTGAAGTTTTGTGGTAGAATTGAATAAAAAAAGGGGGAAGCGGGGCTAATTTTGTCATAACACACGCGTGACACCCCCCGTGAGCCTGCTTCTCCTTCCCCCTCTGCGTGAAACCCCGACCCCCATGGCCTTCCCTTTCTTCTTCTTCTTCCCGCAATGACCCTAAGTCCCAAACCCTAGCCCTACTGCCTGTTCTTCTTCGTTCCGCTGCCGCGAACCCGACCAACCCAGGTGTCGGTGGCCTTGATTCCGTGCGGTGGGATGAGAATCAGCCACGGTTGGGCTGATTCTGGGCGTGCACGAGCTGAACACCCGGCAATCTCAGTGCATGCAAGGTGATTTCGAACTCCTCCTTCATCTATAAATTGCATTCTTGACCTAGATTCTTCCTAATTGTGTTTAATTTTTCAGAAAAATTAAGTTAGGGTTTTGGTTTGGTGGTGATTCGAACCTCACGCGAAGTCAGCAGATTTTCTGGGAAGGTGGAGTTCGAAATTTAGCTTCAATCTAGCCAATTTGCCTGCATATAGCTTGAATTCGAAGTGGGTAAACCTTTAATCCCTCATATTTTAAGGATTTTGAATAATAATTACATGGATCAGTTTACCGAATTGGTAGATTGGATTGTTGTAGCATGAATTCACTTGTATGTGTAGGCAAACGAATGAATTAAGCATTGCTTTGCTAGGGCAGCACCAATGTACTCTTGAAAGGTTGCCAGATGTTTTAAAATGGAGGCTTTCATGATTTAGAACTGCATATAACTCTCTTAAGTTGCTTTCGATTTTCATATCAAACCAGTTAGCATTGAAGATCGTTTGGGAACATTTTAAGCCTTTAGTTTATCCTCACACTCGTCTTGAGTTTAGAATGGAGTTTTCAAACGAATCTAGCTTACGTTTATTGCTAACTAAGTATCTAAGTTATGATTTAGCAACCCTATTACGCTTATATGAAGCTTTCAAGTTAGAATCAAAGTCGTTTTATGATTAGGCAACCTTATTATGTTTATAAAGAGCCCTTAAGTTAAAAACGAAGTCGTTTTACGATTTAGTAAACCTATTACGTCTATACGAAGCATTCGAGTTAGAAACTAAGTCGTTTTACGATTTAGTAAATGTGTTACATTTATAAGAAATTTTAAGTTTAAAGTGAAGTCGTTTTACAAGTTAATGAACGTATTACGTTTATACGAAACTTTTAAGTCAAAAATGAAGTCGTTTTACAAATTAGCAAATGTTTTACGTTTATAAGAAGTTTCTTAAGTTAAAAACGAAGTCATTTTGTGAGTTAGTAGCCGTATTACGTTTATATGAAACTTTTAAGTTAGAAACGAAATCGTTTTACGACTTAACAAGCTTATTACGCTTTTAAGAAGCTTTGAAGTTTCAAAGGAAGTCGTTTTATGTGTTAATAGACTCATAACATTTATGAGAAGCTTTTAAGCTTCGAACTTAGTTGAATTAAGTATTAACTAAACACGTTATGTTACTAACGAGTTTCGATTTACGATTTAGCAGACATATTACATTTAAAAGAAGCTTTTAGCTAAAAGGTGAAGTCGTTTTATGAGTTAGCAATCGTTTTACATTTATGAGAAGCCTTTTAGTTAAAAACGAAGTCGTTTTTATGATTTAGCAACCCTATTGCACTTATTCAAAGCTTTCAATTAGAAACAAATTCGTTTTACGATTAGGCAACTTTATTACGTTTGTAAAAAGCTTTTTAGTTAAAAACGTAGTCGTTTTGCAACTTAGTAAACTTATTACGTTTATACAAACCATTCAAGTTAGAAACTAAGTCGTTTTACGATTTAGTAAACGTGTTACATTTGTAAGAAACTTTTAAGTTTAAAGTGAAGTCGTTTTAAGTATTAACCAACTTATTGCCTTTACAAGAAGCTTTTAAGTCAAAAAGGAAGTCGTTTTACGAGTTAATAAACGTATTACGTTTATACAAAGCTTTTAAGTGAGGAATGGAGTCATTTTACAAACTAGCGAACATTTTATGTCTATAAGAAGTTTCTTAAGTTAAAAACGAAGTCAATTTGCGAGTTAGTAGCCGTGTTACGTCTATACGAAGCTTTTAAATTAAAAACGAAATCGTTTTACGATTTAGCAAACTAATTACGTTTATATGAAGCTTTTAAGTTAGAAACGAAGTCGTTTTTCGAATTCATAAACGTATTTTACGAAGTTAGTTTACACGTTAGCAAATTTATTTCGATTATGAAAAGCCTTTAAACTATCCACGAAATCGATTTATGAGTTAGTAAACGTGGCCTGTATCATGTTCATCCTTTTACGTTTGAAAGATTATAATGAGCGTAAAAAGGGCAACGAAAGGTGATTATTTACGAATCCTAGCTTTCAAGTGCACGCTAGTAACTACCAAGTTTTGAATCGTGAGTTAGTATACTCACCATGTTTTTAAGAGGCCTTTATTGTTGTTTGCCTAAAGCTAAAGTTGTAAGAAAATTATGTTTTCATGTTTTAAGTTCATAAAACCTATATATGAATAAGTATAAGCATGTTTTATGAATACGTATAAGTATGTATGTGCACGAATGGCTATGTTTATGTCTATGTGTACGTGGAGGAGCTACTCTAGAAACTTTAAGTTTAAGTCTGAGACCCAGGGATGGTGGTTTAGTTCCCGCCTGGTATCACATATGTTACGTTATGATAGATTGAGGAATGGTGGTTTGATTCCCGCCTGAAGCCTAAGTATGAAAATTATGTCTTAGCGCAGTATGATGTCTGTCCGGATAGGCGTATGTTGCCGCTCGAGTTTGGCCGACTTGGGATGATAGTAACAAAGTACCTCTAAGAGTCTAGTCTCCTCATTTACGTGAATAAGTTACTATTATGTTTTTCGGTAAGTGAAACTTACGTGTAATACCCCTTTAATGTATGTTTCTGGGTTTATGTAGCCTTAACATGGTTGGTCAACATATTACGGTTTCTACTAAAATTAAGCTTTTTGGTATGACCATTCCTTCGCTTGGTTTATGGTTCGAATATGATGTATTATGTGAAAGCTCTTCAACTAAAATGAATTACGAAAGCCTTTCGTAAGTTAATATGTATTTTAAGTATGTTTTGGAAGAGAGGGTTTACTCATTGAGCGGTGGTTGCTCATTCCCATTACTTTTCCCCTTTTCCCAGATCCACAGGTATGTGTCTGACGCGTGGAGTGCAACAAGGATGGACTTGGTTGGTTTGATTATGACGTGATTATGTAATATTGATTATGTTTGTAAGGTTATGTGATTATTTATCTTCTTGTAAAGTTTATGAAAAATAGAAAGCTCTGTATACTACGAGCGTGTGGCCCGTAGAGTTGTGGACTCCGGTGTGTAGTCGTTGAGTTGTTGGTATATTTAGTACCTTTATGTATTGCAGGATTTTAATGTAAGGCTTTAAGCCTGGAAAACGGTCAGTTTTTAGGGAAAATTCTGCCCGTTTTGCCCCAGAAAATTGAGAAAATCCTAGCATTCCTAGCCCTAGGGTTAAACTCAAGACCCAATTATGTTATAGTAGCTTAAGTTTTAAACATTGAGTCTCTTTTATGTTATGTTTCAAATAGGTTAAGCAAGTTGCCTTAACAGTCTTTCCGCAGGGAAAGACTGTGGCGTGTGACACGACCTGCGTGAGGTCGGGGGTGTTACAGCTACGTCCTTTCTAAAATGGCTCCCCTAATAGCTTATTAGTTCATATGGCACACCATATCTACATATGATGTTATTAGGTAAGAATTTAGCCACATGCTTTGAAGTGATTTTAGCATAAGAGGTCACTTCTAGCACTTGGTGAAGTAGTCGATTGCTACAAGCATATATTTGTGCCCAACAATCCTTGTTGGTGTAATTTTTTGAGTGATGTTAATTGCCTAGACTGGAAAGGGCCATGGGGAAGTTAATGTTAAGATGAATGAAGGAGTTGATGTTGAAAATTGGCATATACTTAGCATTTATGACACCTTCTCACATATGCATAGTAGTCTACCTCCATTGTAGACCACTAATATCCCATCCTTTGGACCTTCTTGGCTAGCATTCTACCATTCATGTGTGGCCCACATTCTCTACCATGAACTTCTTTCATGATTTCTCGGGCTTCTTCTTTCGTTACCTATAGTAAGTTTATGCCCATATTGATTTTCTTATATAATTTTCCTTTATTCTCAAAATATTGCGAGGCCAATAGCCTTAATGCTTGCTGGGCTTTTAGGGAGGCTCTTGGTGGGTATTGTTTCCTCGTTAAACTATTAGTACACCAAGCAATAAGGTTGACACTACATACTTTCAAATAATAGAGTGCTGGTTTATTCCTCCTTTCTACTATCAGCGGCAATGAATGGATCCCACTACAGATGTTGATCACTGAAGCAAATTTTACTAAGGCATCTGCAAACTAATTATCCTCTCAAGGGAGATAGGTGTAAGTGATATGGGTAAAGTTCTTGGCAAGGTCCACCAAGTGAGCTTGATGTGGTGCCAAGTCTTTGCTTCTTACTTTCCATTTTTGAGATATTTGATTAATTATCAAATTGGAGTCTTCGTCCACTCGTAACTTTTTGATAGCAGCCTACAGTCTAATGATACAGGCCTCATACTCATCCATGATATTAGTAACCTCAAAGTCTAACTTAATTGAAATAGGGGTATGTGCGTTTTCTGGAGATACCAAAAGGAGGCCTACCCCAAATCCTTTTTTATTCGAAGCCCCATTAGTACATTGTCAACATGTCTTCTTCAACATGAAGAACCTCCTCATCAGGAAAAATCAAATGATTCCTCCCTTTGATCCTCAATTGACAAGCCTACTAAAAAGTCAGACACGACCCTTCCTTTTAATGGACTTCTGTGGAACATAATATAGATCAAACTTTGATAGCATTATCGTCCATCTGGCTACCTTGCCACTCAACACCGGTTATTGGAGAAAATACCTTATGGGATCCATTAGGGCTATTACATGTACTGTGTGGGCCAACATGTAATGTTTGATCTTCTTGGTTGCCTATACTAAGGCCAAGGCAGTTTTTTTCAAGGTCATATAGCGAGTTTCATATTTGAGAAACTTTTTACTTATATCATAGATGATGGCCGTTTCCTCCCCTTTTATTTTTTAGGCTAACATGGCCTCATGGCAATGGTTATTGTTGTGAGACATAATATGAGAGGAATGCCAGGTCTTGGAGGCCTTGGAGGCTTTACCCTTTTCTTCAATTTCTTGAAGATAAGTTCACATAGTATTGTCAGCTTTGATAATTGATATGAAACGACTAATGCATTGCAGACAACCTAGGAATCCTTGTATCTCCTTTATTGTAGGCAGTTACATTTCATGTATTACCTTAAATTTTGAAGGGTCAACCTCAATTCCCTAAAGGCTAAAGATGTGTACTAGCGACTTTCTAGAAGTGACTCCAAATGCGCTCTTCTATGGATTCAAATGCATATTGTACTTATAAAGTCTGGTGAAGAACCTCCGAAGAATCATAACATATCCTTCCCTTTGCTTGGATTTTATGATCATGTCATCCACATAAAGCTCCACTTTCTTATGTATTAGGTCATGTAATAAAGTGGTTATCATCCTCTGGTAGGTGGCCCTAATGTTCTTTTTCATGTCCTCCTCTGTCATCTTGACTTGGTTGTAACCGTCATACCCATCCATAAAAGAAAGTAGAGCATGACTAGTAGTATTATCTACCATGACGTCTATATGTGGCTGTGAGAAGTCATCTTTTGGACTTGTCTTATCAAGATCCCTAAAATCTACAAACATTCTTACTCTCCAATCTTTCTTTGGGGCTGGTCCAATGTTTGCTACCAATTGGCGATAGTGTGTAACCCCAAAGATGTTTCATCCTACGAAGCTTCTATTTTACCATTCTAGCGTCTGTATAGAGAGGAATTTTGTGCTCAACAATATCTCAATCAATGCCTGGCATGTCTTTGTAAGACCACGTAAGACATATATAAATTCCCGCATGAGTGAAGTAAAAATTTCTGCTCCTCAGGTGTTAATGATTTTCTTATTTTTGAGCTCTCGGGGCTCGTTAGGAGTCCCTAAGTTTATTGGTATTATTTCCTTAATAATGGAAGTTTGATTTTCATGATCTTCAACTACTTTAGTTAGTTCAGTAGGGGTTATGTCTTCATTTCTATTGTAAGAGGTAAAACATTCAAGGGAAAGGAATGAGATGAGCCGTAAGAAAAAGAGTTCATCTTATTGAAATAAGAAATAGGTACATCTAGTACAAAGTTTGAAGAAGCAAAAACTGAAGACTGACTCTTAGATCATATCCAAGACCTTCCTAGACTACCCTCATAGCTATGGTGAACAATTTTCCTTCCTCCTTAGCTACCTAAATCACTTGCTTGTAGTCTTCAATATTGGCCCATTGTTAGACTTAGCGGGCAACATAACAGTAGCAGGGCCCTATAGCCTTACCTAAACAGAATCCCGAAGATGTTGTTTTCGGCCAGGTTCACCCAGTCTTGAGCGGGCTGACCTTCCGTCACAGTAATGAGCACCTCCTTCTCCAACAATCGATAGTTATTGAATACATCTAGCACCGACACTAGGATACCTTTTTCTTTTATATACCGAGGTTTAGGAAAGTTGTAAGAAGGAAAGTTATCTCCTTTGTGTAAGAATTGTTCATTGCGAGTGTGAAGATAGGGATTTATAGTGTAGTGCTTTTCGTACTCTTTCCTAATAGCAGCCTTTTGGGCTTGGGTTTCTCACCTAGCCCTAGCCACTTCCTCTGAAGTGGGCTGATATAGTCCCCATTTTGAGTCAAGGGAAGGTAGTCTACCGCAGTGCTCTTCATCTTATAGTCATTCCTGGGAAGTAGCCTAACTTCTCCAGGATAGCATTCACATTTAGATTTAAATAAGGATTAAAGTCAAAAGGAGCTTTGTCCTTTTCTTAGACTGCCATCATCTCAAAGTTATAGAATTCCTTGGCATTGTGCTCGTGCTCTGTTTCTAGTACTGGCCCCTTAGTTGTGATTGTTGTGCATAGATTATCCCCTTCAATAGTCAGCACCTGCCCTTTTATCAACATCTTTATCTTCTGATGCAAAGTAGAAGGAACTGCTTCGTGGTTGTAAAACCATGGCCTTCTTAGGAGTAGATTGATGGTAGCGCGTATGCCTAAGATTTGTAATTCCACATTTCTTTTAATAGGGCTCACATTAATGGGGAGGAGAATAGTACCCAACACTAGTCTCCTGTTGTCGTATGCTCTTAGATGAGTATATGGTGCTGAGAGCTAATCTTCCTTAACTTCTAACCTCTTATTATTCCCCAAGGGCAAATGTTTACTGCTGATCCATTATCGACTAGGGCAACTGGTATATTTTTGCTGAAAGCATATTATAATTTGGTAGAGGGTGTTGTTGTATGCCACACCTCCTGGTGGGAGATCTTTGCTGATCAAGGTTATGGTGTCTTTACCATACATAATAGAGGCTATTATTTCCTATGGTGTAGCCTTCGGGGACACATCAATTTGTTTAATTCATCTAGCAGGACCTGCCTGTGCTTTTGAGAAGCTATTATGAGTTGCTAGATAGTCACATCTGCTTTAAGTTTCTTTAGTTGTTTCAGTACCAGATCTTTTTCATGGGTTATGTGGCCTTTTCCTTTTCTAGGGCTTGTCGTGGGCCCTCCTTGGCTTGATATTTCTCGCCTTTTATAAGATGTTGGACTGTTGTCTGGTTTTACTAACCCCAGAAGTCCTCTTCTTTGTTCTCATCCTAGATGTCATTATTGTTTGCTTTAACAGGTAGATAACCTCCTTGGGTTTCACATACATCTTCTTCATCACTGTCCCATAGGCCGAGGACCTCTAAACGTTGTGTATGCAAGCTCACCCTCCTTTTTGGACCATGAATGTTTTATATGAACATGGATTGAACCCATTCCCCTTCTGGTTATTGATAACAAAGTTGTTTTCATGGTTTCTTAGGGGGTTTCTTGTCATTGTTAAGCTTCTATGCTACTTTAGGAAATGGGAGTTGTCCTAACTTGAACATCCTTTCTAACTTGTTTTTGAAAGTCTAGCAATGCTTATTGTCGTGTCCTCACAACTGGTTGTACTTACAGTACTTGGCCGGATAAAGGCCCTTGGACTATCAAAGAGCTTCAGTTTCTGGCCTACCCTCAGGGAGATCTATTTTCCCTTTAGCCAAGAGTCATTCTAAAGCTTGGGTATATATGGTTCCTGTGGGGGTATATTCGGCAAGGCGATTCACCGTATGTACCTCTTTGGAGTTACTAGCTTTTTTGTCTTTGTTTTGGTAGTTATTTTAAGTTGCTATTAGGGTTAGCGGGTGCCTCCTTGGATAACTCTTCTTCTACTAAGATGCCAACATTTTGCAATGTAGCGAAATTCTCAAACTGCGTGAACTACAGGTGCTTCTTATGTGTGAGCTAGAGGTTTCTAATGAATAGCGTCACCTGATTAGCTTCAAAGGTTCGATCTACCATGTAAGCAGCATTTTCCCTCCATTTAGCCAACACTACAAAAATATATCTGATCTGAAAAAAGTGAATTTTCCGACGGAAAAATGGGTTTCCGACGGAAAATCCGACGTGAAATGGGTCGTCGAGATTCAGTTCGTCGCAGAAAATTTTCCGACGGAGACCGACGGAATTTCCGACGGAAAATACCCATCGGAAATCCCGTCGGATACTATCTGAACCAGTCAGTACCATGGAAGGAAACTCCGACGGAATTTCCGATGGAATATTTCGTCGGAATTTCGTCGGACATTCCCTCCGCTGAATAGAAAAAATTTAAATTTTGTTTTTAAAAATTTAGAAGGAATCCGTCGGAATTTCCGTCGGAATTTTCCTCCCAATTAAAATTTTTTTTTTTAATTTTCAAAAGTTCTCAAAAATCCAAAAAAATTAATGCATTACCATATGCAATAGAAGGTGCTAAATTAAATCCAATAGAAGGTGTTAAATTAAATATTAAGTATGACATGTACGTTATTTTGGATCTACACGCAGATCATATAAATTACACGAAAATCATATCAGCTAATCAGAATCAGATAAATTTGTGAGATCATCATCATTGTCATTTTGGGAGTCCTCTTCATCATCATCAGCGTTCAAGTTGATGTGGCTGGAAGAACCTGCACTTTGACCTTTGAAAAATCTGAAAACTTTTTTTAGCTTGTGCTCTGTCTTCCCTTGTTTCTTGGTTAGTTGAGTTATAACCTCTGCTTGCTTGGCTATGCTCTCACTGAGGAGTTGCGCTTGCTCTCTTGGATCAAAATGCTCCGCTGATGAGTGACGTGCAGTTGCGATGGTAGCTAATTTCTTCAACTTCACCCCCTCTGTACCAAAACCGTATACGCAGCCTTTCTTGTACAAATTTTCTTTAATCCAAAACTCTTCTTGGGTCATAGGTGACAGTCGGGAGCTCCCTTGAGTTGCAGCTTGAGAGTACTCATGCCATTTGTTGTGATGATCCTCCTGAAAATTGTCAAAAATAAATCAGTTTCATATTAAACCTACAATTGTAACATATGATTCATCTCTGAATAAAATGTGCCAAATTGAATTTACAAATTTTTTTACAAATTTTTTATCCACAAAAGTTTTGTCTTTCACCTTGCAGTGGGTGTCCTTAAACAATTCCTCACATGTGGGTTCCCTATCTAATGCTTTGGTCTAAAGAGGAAAAAAAAACTAACCAGCTATTAAATATAAAACAAGGACGAAAACCCCAATCCATACCATACATTATATATAAGAAATACGCTTATTAATAATCACATTCCTTACCAGGCGTCTTTTCCTTTCACTAATCGGAATTGAGCCACATGTATGTAACGAAGGACCAAAATCTTCAGCATCACTCAATCGATTCTTTTTATTTTGTTGGCTCAATTTCTTAAACTTGTCATCCTCACTCCAATGTTTAAGCATCTCATTCCAAACACTAGTTGCTAACCACTTCGACTTTTTGTTGTACTTCCTGGTATATCCAAGAATGTCCCTAAGTCGAGTTACCCCTCTATACTCAAAGTTATGCCGTATCTGGGCTTCATTGTCTGGATGCCAGTAGTAGTGTTTCTGTGCCAAAGTTGAAGTATATTAGTAATTAAACATCTCAAACAATCCAATGACGACTTTGAAATTCGTTGTACAGAAAATTAACCTTGAACTCATTAAACCATATGTCTCTCTGAGATTATGGAACTTCTCTTCACGTGGTCAAAGCACGTGGGTACTTACCTCCAAAGATTTCCACAATTTTCTGAACTACACCCTGATATGGAACAAAACTAAGAACAAGAAAAGAAATTGTTAAAAGTAATTACTGTAGGCATTAAAAGAATATTGTTAGTGAAGAAGTTACAAAGTTTGTAATGAACTAACGTGTCACCATCGGGTTGTAAATATATCTTATTAATGGTGCTTGCAGTTTCAGTATCAGGTGCAGGACTGTGTCTATCTCTTCCTACCCCTTCATTTTGGACCCCTTCATTGTGCATTGAGTGGCTTGGCATTCTAGGTTGCCCCATCATCTGATTACCGTTGAAATGTGGACTAACAGTGCCAAACTATTGATAAAGTAATGGAGTAGCTGAAGTACCACCCATGTAAGGAATATTGGGTTGGATTGGTGTCTGTATACCCGCACCAAAAAAAGGTGGTTGCATATGGGGTTGCTCATTCATATTACTGAAATAATTTTCGAATGGTTGACTTGGATCAAGAAAACCTCCAAACATTCCACTGAAAGTGTTTGTTTCATAGTTTTGATCAGCAGGATCATACTGTGGAGTCGGTTGTGGTGCTCCTCTACCCGCATCATTCCTGACCGTTCGACCACGACCATGTCCACCATTGAGTCCAGACATCTAACAAATAAGAACAAAATAAAAGAAATACAACCGCACCAATATTCATAGTATTGTCAGTGAAAAAATTACATGACATATGTACAATCCTTTTTCTGGGTTTGCAATTAAGAAAAACTCCATACACAGATATAAATATCCATACAACGAAAATATTAAATCAATCATTATGGGACACATCGTCATCGTCATCGTCATCGTCATCATCATCACTTTGCAATGCCATATTTTCATCATCATCAGTGTCTTCAGGTTCATCCTCCCATTCACCTTCTTCATCCTTGTCATCACCATTCCCATCACGATTATCACCCCAATCATGTCCATCAACATCATCAGCTCGTGCAGTTTCATCAACTAATGTTGTAGCTATTACATTATCCACATTCATGGTTGTCATTCCGAACTGTTGATAGGCAAGTTCTAGATTATCCTTATCTTTAGGAGCACTGCGAGGTTTGTTTGGTACAGCTACCCACCAATTCGCTTTTCCTGATATCCCCTTAGGGTACTTAATATATACCACTTGGGTTGCAGTATCATCAAATATGAATGGGTCAAACTTTCTGTAACGTCTAGTATGATTAACCTCGGGATATGGGGTAAATTTAGGATAACGTAGCCCCCAAGGAACATCCAGGTCAAACCACTCACAATTAAAAAGTACACATTTTTTTATTGGCTCACCCGTAAATTCAACACGAATAATTTCGTGAAGTATGTCATAATAATCCCCTGCTACTTCATCACCTTCACCAACTCCTTTGACACACACGCCACAATTATATGTTGCTTTACCTTCATTTCTAGCCTTGGTATGAAACCGATAACCATTAACTTTATACCCAGAAAAACATTCCACTACCATAATTGATCCATGAGATAAGTTTACCAGAAAATCATGCCTCTCATCATTAAACACCCGATAAGAATTGACCTATGAAAAAAATAAAGGTAATCCTCTTTAGAGTAACGAAAATATTTTTTAGGAGTTGAAGGTTACATAAAAAAAATTACTTACATTATACTCAAACCATTGTGCAAAATTTGCCTCAATAAACAAGTCAACTTCCACATCACTCGCGTTTGGATTATGGCCGCGAAATTGATGTCTGAACCAACTGTAATGTTTAACGAATGAAATTAAATAATTATTACTGAACAATTAGTAAATATTCAAATGAAACTTTCAGTAACTGATATACTTACTTCAAATATGGTTGCACTTCATCACAATTCAGTAAAATGTGAAGACGTGCGACACGATACACAGGTTCAGTAAGATATCTTTTTCCTCGGTTTCCAAATGGAGTACCCTTACGGTTGAACACCGAAAGAGTTCGCATTTGTCGTTCGGGTTGTTGCAGATCCTCATTACGCCCAATACTCGGGCAATGCAGGTTTGATTGAAAATAATACTCAGCGAAATATTTGATCTCAAATGCTAAGTATGCGTTAACCATAGATGCCTCTACACGAGCTTTATTCTTTGCCGTAGGCTTCATCCAGCCAAAGTACCTCTCAAAAGGATACATCCATCGATATTGAACAGGACCACCCAACAAAGCTTCTTCGGCTAAATGAATGGGCAAATGTTCTATAACATTCCAAAATTCAGGAGGAAAAATTGTCTCCAACTTACAAAGAATTATAGCAATGTTCTTGTTCATCTCTTCCAGCATGCTCACGTGTAACTCACTGGAGCATAAGTTTCTGAAAAACTCACTCAATTCGACTAAGGGTCCCAACACATCTTCCGGAAGAGCAGCAAAAGCTACTGGAAGAAGATTCTCCCGGAACACATGATGATCATGACTTTTCATATTTTGCAACTTTGTATTAGATGGATCCATCCAATTTTCCACATTAGAACAATAACCATCAGGCACATGAACCTCCCGCAACCATTGACAGATAGCCCTTTTTTGAAGTCATGACAGTGCAAACTTGGCTTTTGGCTTACACAATCTATCAGTTGACCCTCTTGTAACCAAGTTCAACTCTTGCCTACTACACAGAATAGACATATCCATTCTTGCTTTGACATCATCCTTTGTTTTTCCGGATACATCCATCACTGTGTTTATAATATTTTCACTGAAGTTTTTCTCTACCTGCATAACATCAAGGTTATGCCTCAGAAGTTGATGCTTCCAATACGGCAACTCCCAAAAGATATTTTGTTTTGTCCAATTATGTTCATTTTTCTCAAATCCCGAAATTTGAAAATGGATATCTTCAGTCACTTTAGGCAATGTCGACACTATATCAGATAACATTTCACCAGAAATCCTTTGGGGAGGGCCAATGTGTACGCTCTTTCCTTTACGGAAAGCAACTTTATTAGCTCTAAAACAATGATTTCGAGGCAAGAATCGACAATGGCAATCAAACTAAGATGGCTTTCGGCCATGCTGTAACTGGAATGCACAATTTTGGTTCATACAAACCGGACATGCTAACAACCCATGAGTACTCCAACCGGATAACATACCATATGCGGGAAAATCATTAATTGTCCACATCAATGCGGCATACAATCTAAAAGTTTCCCCATACGAAACATCAAATGTATCAACCCCAACATCCCACAGCATTTTCAACTCCTCAATTAAGGGTTGCAAGTACACATCAATCCTGTTCTTTGGATTTGTTGGGCCCGGAATAATACAACTTAAAAACATGTATGGAGTTGTCATACACATATCTGGAGGCAAGTTGTAAGGTGTAACTATAATTGGTCACGCAGAAGATGCTCTTCCAGATATAGAAAATGGTGTGAAACCATCAGCACAAAGACCTAACCTTATATTTCGAGGCTCTGCTGCGAAATTCGGATACTTTTGATCAAAATGCTTCCAAGCTCATCCATCCGACAGATGCCGGAGAGCACCCGATTCTTGGCGGTGCTCATGATGGCATCTCATATGGACGGCAGTCCTTTTTGACGCATACAGTCGTTGCAATCTTGGGATTAAAGGCAGGTAGTGCAATTTTGCATATGAAACAACATTATTACCTCGTTGGTTGGATTTCTTTGGTAAATATCTTGCATGTCCACAAAATTTGCATGCGGACATCCCCTCATCCTGTTTATAATAAAGCATGCAACCGTTCGGACAACAATCAATTTCCTGAACATCCATACCTAAATCTCTCACTTTTTTGAGTTACTGATGATAATTTTTTGGAATGCCACTTTCAGAAGGGCATATGTCTTTCATCAGGTCAACAACTTCGTTGAAACAACATTGAGACATGTTGTTCCCTGATTTAATACTAAGTAGTCTCATAGATGTTTCAGGTTCAGTTATGTTGCACCCTTTATACAACGGTTTTTGGGCAGACTCAAGCATAGTATAAAATGCCTCAGGATTTGCGTCCTGATGGCTACTCATGTTCATTTCATTAGCTTGGAAGGTAGCATTAAGTATGTTCTCCATATGATTATGATCGTTGTGATCGTAATCAAAATTCATAGAATGTGAACTACTTGCACCCCCTGCTTCTGAATTATCTTCTTCCCCATGACTTGTCCAATACCAATAATTCTTCATAAACCCCTTTCTATACAAATGAGACTTTACAACATCAGGTGTAAAATATTGCATATTTTTGCACTTCGCACATGGACATCTATAAACTCTATTAACTCTATACTCCTCTTGATTTCGTGCAAATTCATCAAATATATTAACTCCCATCAACCACTTACCTCTAAGTCCATGTCCATTAGGATTTCTTCTCCTATACATCTATTGACGATGCAACAGCCCATCCATATGTTGCTAATATGATTGCCTTAATTGTTATATAAACTACAACCAATTACAATAAAAATTTTTTAGAAATCTATTTAACCAGTTCAACATATATATATATATATATATATATATATATATATATATATATATATATATATATATATATTACGTAAAAATATACTTAATAGAACTATTAAATATATCATAACGCACCCAAATAAGCATCAAACATAAATTACACAATTTATTTCACACTTTATTCAAATAAACATAACAAAAAAAAAAATGTAATACTATTACCCAAAAGATAAAATGAAAATACTTAACACATCAAACAAAAATTTAACCATACCTCAAACAAGAATGTTCTTTACATACTTCCCAATAATAAATATACACAACAATCATACAAAAACTAAACATACTTAACACACTTGAACAATTCAACCAAAATTTCACATCACTATATTATTTGTGAAAATAAATGAAATCAAGCATCAAACACAAATGAAATTATTACTTTTGTACTTCATCCAAATAAATAAATCCAAACAAAATTAATAAGATACAATAAAACGAACATACTTAACATTCTTAAAACATTTAGTAAAACAAAACATATATTACACATGTTTACGCACTCACAACTATTTCAATTATTCAAATCAACATACATTACATATTAAATTAGAGTTACATTATACTTGTTTCCTATCAAAATAAATTCTCACAAAACCTAAAATACAACAATTAATAGAATTAAACATATACGGTACAAAAATTAAATTCAGCATAACAATATTATTTCATATCCACATATGCCTCAATAAGCATCAACCACAAATTAAACACCTTATTTCACACTTCATCTAATTTAACAAACCCAACCGAAAATAACGAACTACTATTTACATACTTAGCAAACGTAAATCAATATATATTTAACATACCTAAATCTTGCAGAAATATAAAAAAAATTCTTCACATATCGAACAAATTATAAAAAAATTAAACCATACCTCAAAAAACATTCATGCCTAACATATTTAACAGTTTATAATAAACAAACTTGTTTCACTAAAATTATTAACTTTAATAAAACATAATATACATGCTTAACATGTTTAACATTTTAAAATAACCAAATAATTATTTCAGATCTACATACTTAACATGTTTTACTCCACTTATTCTAATAATCATATTTAATAAATTAAATAAAAAACTAACGTAATTTAAATTCATATTTAACGGAAAAAATAAATTATTCAAATTAAGTAAACATGCTTCTACTAACCTTCACACACCCGAAAAATGAACATCACATATCAAATTAACACAATTTTAAAGCGCAATAATTCTACTAACCTTCACACACTCGAAAAATCAAGCAGATTACTAACGGTGACGGCACTAGCGGCGGCGATAGCGATGGCACTGGCAGCGTTCGTGGCGGCGGCAAAACGTGGAAAACAAAGACCGCAAAATATATCAATTACCTTCACTATTTCAATTTACTGTTAAATTTTTCGGTGACCAAAACCTTAAAATCTCAATTTCTCTCTCTTCCTTCTCCTCCCTCTCTCTCTTTTCGAACCTCAGCTTTCTCTCTCTATTTATCAAAATGCCGTTCAAATTTTCCCCCCTCCCCCAATTTAAAACCGAGCAATCTGCAAACTCGAGATTCGCGCGCCGCATCCGACCGAATCACTGACGGACTCCGACGGATTCCGACGGAATTCCGACGTCCTTCCGTCGGAAAACCCATCGTCCGACGGAATTTCCGATGGAAGGACGTCGGAATTCCCGTCGGAAATTTGAACGTCCGTCGGGATTCGTCGGAGTTTCCGTCGGTGTGTCTGATATTTTCCGACGCCTATCTGCCGCGTTGCTTTGTCCGTCAGAGCTGAGCATTGTTTTTGTAGGGCAAGTAGTTAGGAACCCTTCTTTGTCTTCTTGCTTAAGCAATTCTAGATCTCCGAGTGTGATTAGGAGGTCAGCATTGTATGAATATTGGCGCAAGAATTCCCTATACAAATCTTCCCAATTTGTGACCTTTTATAGGTCTATAACACCACCTCATGACATGCCGGTCAAAAGTCTAAGGAAATATGAGGTGGAAGATGTCCTTGTCAATCCCCTTCAAACTCACTACACTAACGATGTTCCTCACATGGTGATGTGGATTTCAGTTCCATGAAACTTGATGCTAGATATAATGAACTTTGGGGGTGACTTCCCTTTTGAGATCGAAGTGAATCCTATATAATCATTAAAATAATTGTTAAACATAGACGATTCTTCAAGTAGTTGTTCTATGCAATCTATACATGGTTCATCTTAAGGAGGGCTCTTCTCTAATTGTCATTCCTTCTTATTCTCTAAGTCTCCCCTTCTCACATAGTTTTTGTCTTCTAAGGGAGGAGGTCACTCACTATTTTCTACTTGGGATTCCTTAGTGAGGTTCTCTAGCATGGCAACCATTGCCTCCACCTTTATGTCGCTTTCTTCCATTTTAGCTTACATCCTTTCAATCATCTTCATGAGTTAAGTGATCTCATTGTTCCCTACCAATAGAATTGGTGTATGATTTTCACTTGATTTGGACATTCTAGCTTGATCAGTGAAGTTTCCTATGCCTGCTTCTTAGATAGAAGTCTCTCGATAGTCAGACTCCGCTCGTACTACTTCTAATGCAGTCAGACTCCTGGGAAGTCGATCGGGTTCCCTATTGGGCCCCCGTGGTTGGCTTTCTCACTCCTAGCTCCGCTCTTTTATCCTAAGTTCAAAACTAATTAGTAGACAAACAGATTCCCTTTTGGATATCGATTGGATTCCTAACTAGCATAGAAAGTTGACACTTACTTCCTTTTTCTAGTTCCAAACTGACAACAATCCTAGCCGAATTTTTCTAGTATAGTTCTAGACTCCTATTGGGATGCAGACTCTCCTTCCCTCTTTTTTTGAAACACCTAGTCATGTTCATTCAAGCATGGCTAAGTCTGCTTTTAGGACTTTTATTTGCTAGGCTAGGGTTACAGCCTAGTTAGTTTCAAGGTTAAGAGCCGCTTTAAAGCACAATTGTCCTTAAAGCAACCTTAGTCCATAAACCTAGCCACTAAGTTTGACCCTTCCTAATATGGGCTCCCCTAAGACCTAAAGCATCAATGCATAGACCTTGAGGCTAAAAAAGAAGAGTTAAATCATACAACAACACATCCAAGTAAGCACATGAGTTCTATCCTAAGTCAAGGTTCTAAGTTACAAGCGTTTTAGGTCAGGTTTAGAATAGTCCTTTTATGACCCAAATGCTTCGTATGTCATCCATGAGGTGCATGGCAAGACTGGAATGTTTTGATTACTCCCCTAAGTCATGTAGACTGGAAAGTGTGATGCGAGTAGATGGATCAATGCATACTCAGTAGAGTCTAGTGGACCTACAAAGTTAACCAGTTGATCCCCCAAGGGGTAATAGTAGGATTGCTTCCTAGAGGCATTGCTATCTCGGTTAGGGCGGTACCTTTCAATGCCGGATGCCTACTGCAAGTGTAATTAAAAAAAATTTCCTATATCAATTTCAAACCTTACCCAATTAAAGAAAACATCTCCAGTGGAGTTGCTACTGTAAAGATCCATCTCCCTGAGGGTGCGATCCCCCCACAAGTAGTCTGACTTCTGTTATTTTTAGAAAAAGCAGACTATTAATCAATTTTTAAAAAATACAAAATTGGCAGAGTTGCCCAGGAAATTGAATCTTGATCTGATCCAGCAAATCGATTGGGTTCATAGCCCAGAATTCAACCCAACTACCTGATCCTGATCCATGGCAGTAGATGTTGCCTGTTCTAGGAACAGGGTAGCTAGCTTGATCCAGGAGCCATAGCAGGGCCTAGTTCTTAACCCAGACAGGTGTACTATCTTGGACAAAAATAGCTTGGCCGGAAATAAATAGAAAATGATTGGAAAATAAAAAACAAGAAATACACAAAACAACAATTATACATCAAGTAGAGTTGCTAGTAAGTTTTAGAAAAACTTATAAATCATATCACTTTTTGAAGTAAATCATACCAAAAGAGATAGCCAAAGGGACACTAAGGGAACAATTGATTTTGCTTCAAAAAGATTTTCGAGACTTCCCCAAGCAATCCCTAGTGTGGGGACCATCTTGACTCCAACCTCTATATTCAATATGGGAAATAGAACTTTTAATCACACTGAGACACACTCATGCAACATATGAGTATAAATCATACTTAGGGATGAGAGTTCCACCCGAACCTGACAAACTCGACCCGAACCTGCTTCATTTATAGCGGGTAGGGTATAGAAAATGGGGGAAAAAAATGAGTATGGAGCAGGTGTGCTAAAAACAGGTTTGGATTCAGGTGCGGGTCGGGTACATGCATACCCATCCCCGAACTTGCGCCATACCCATACCCGATTTTCTTTCTTAACTTTTTTAGTCTTATTTTTGAGCTTGAATCTTTTAGAATATTCATATCAACAATGTTGTTAATGTTACAGGATGAAAATGTTACTTGACAATTCTAAAATTGAAAATGTATCAAGAATTCATAATATCAAAGGATACTGAACTAATTTAAGATACTAAAAGAAGAACACATGAATTGTTAAAAGAGTTACACTAATAAATTCTTGATACACCCCAAAAATAATTTATGTATTCTTTATTTAGTTTTGAAACTTTAAAAATTAAAATTAATGAACCTGATGGGCATTGTTTTTTATAATATATATGTACCTGAAATATCCGAAGCACCCGATGGGTATGGGTAGGTTATAGATTTTTAAAACCCGATAGGTATAGATATGGGTATGAAGATAATTTTTAAAAACGGGTATGGGTGCGGGTATGACTCCACCCATTCCAAACCGACCCCACACCCATCCCTAATCATATTAAATCATGCAAAATGTATACACTTTATTCCAATGCAAAAGTAAAGTAAATAAGTTACAGTGGACGGGGACTACCTAAAGATTACACCTCTAGCATGGTGAAATGAAAGCCATGATAAAAGAGATCAAGTGGAAGTGTAGAAGAAAGATGGAATCTTTGCCTTAGGACAACCCACCTGATTTAGTTGAGGAACCCAACAAAGTGATTAATCCCTGGCGCCCTCAACAGGGGACTCGGGACTTGATCTGTCGAATTTGTGGAAAACTCTCATTATTTTCTTTCTCTCACAATGACAATCTCTTGTGTCTCACGTATCTCAATTGACTAACAATTATTTCATGACCCTAACCTCATAGGGCAACCCCCCTTTTATAGCAAATGAATAGATTGACTTAGCCTAGGAAAATGAGACCAACTACTAGTCTTACTAGACTTAATCTTTATAAGCCCACTAATTTGACAAGGAATCTCACTAATTAGGTACACTAGAAGCCTTGGACTATAATTAAGGTTAATTAAACTCACACAGACTCAAGGTGGGGAAAAGACGGGAACTCGATCGGGCTCCCTGTTGGTGAATCGGTCGTTTCCTTGGCCCCGTGGGCTAGTTGACTCATATGCCTGGACTCTAGTTTCCTTAATTAGGCTATTATTTCTATTAATCACTTCGTTGGGCCCCCCAAGTGCATATTTAGGGTTTTTTTGCATCATTCGGCAAATAAAAAAATACAGATGTGATTTTTAGGTGTCTGTAGTGCCTAATAAGGGTCTTAGACTAAGCTTCCCAATGTTTCTCTAGAAGTGTGAAGACAAATCCTCTCTATTTGCAATACCCCGCCCAAAGGAGGCATGCATGTCATCGCCTTGGATATTTAACTGGGAACACCCACAAGGCTCTTTAAACTCCTTAACCTTAATTAACCTGTAAGTAGACAAGCATAGCGAAAGTCCTTAACTAAAATTTGAAGTGACGTAGTTCTAAAACATGCATCTTTATACAAACTTAAGCATAATGCATTAGCATGTTACAATTTTAAAAGTAAAAATACATCCATTTTGCCCTTGTGAACATATATAATAAGATAAATAGGTAGTCAGTAAGGTCTACATTTCTGAACTTGTTTCTCCAAAAAGCATGCAATCTTTAAGTCTATAAGACACTTCTTTGAACTGCTTTAACATCCAAAACTTGAAAAATAGTGACGTCATGACTCCTGAAACCAGTGAATACCCCTCATCTTCTCATCATTATTATTTATGCATTATCCAGTTAAGGCATAATCATATAATACTCATATCTCGTATGATCAGAACATAGCATATAACATATGAAAGGTGACATAAGAACATAATCATACTTTAGTGATACAATCACACATTTCACATCTATTATGCTTTGGAAACTTCACAAATAAACACACATATATGTATGAGATGAATGATTAGACTACCCCAACTATACCTATCCTATATAAGGTACGATTCAAAAATCTTTCACTTGAGTCCCTAAACAAACTCCATTGTTAGTTTATTCACTAAATTAACTATGATTGTCATATACCAACCATGTCTTTCGGATTCCTAGCCCTTACTCGAGTCCAAAAGAAAGCAAAATCCACTAAGTTGGACTAATGACTTCACTATAACCTCAATACATATATACATAAAACCATATTTCTTTTAACATTTCACATGCTCAATATAGTCACATAATATATTTCTTTAAATATACTTATTAGCTACACATATACCTAGAATTAATCACAATCTTGTAAATATCATATACTATTTCAATGCAAGCCAAACTCCAATTTCATAACATAACATATGATTCTTAGATTAACTAAGAGTCCTTAGTTTGGGGAAAATCAACTCATGACCTACACATGGAACAACTACAACATAAGGATGACAAACATATCATGGTAGACTAGCTGCAACTCATTTATATGATACTAACCACTTGTAGACCGCCTGCAACCCATCGTACGGTACCAGCCAAGAACCCTAGCTCTAAAGGACAAGAACTGCCCACAAAAAATAAACTATGGAGTCACATTCATATCCCAACAAGTTTAGGTTGAAACCTTCTGTACCAGGGACCTACTGTGGCAAGCATAACCCATGAGATCGATATTCATATCCCCGAGGCTTGGTTAGAGCCTCTCCAATTAGGCGACCTAAACACAAAGAGAATCACTATCATAGCTATAGCTCTAGATCACAATAACAATCTTAGGTAAGACATAAGCCTCTTTCCCAATATAAACATAATTTAGTTAGATCGTATAGCTTATATTCTTATGATATTATTTTCAAATAAACTCATATTAGCAATGTTAACAAAAACATAATCAAAACAATACATAATTTTACTCCAAACAATTTTTCCAAGTTTCCTCCACATGATTCAATTGCTAAGGAGAATTCAATATTGAAAACAACCTTTGCTTATCTAATTTATAGATTAAGCTCACAAACAATCTCCAATTTCACTAAACAGGGTCATAACTCAAAAAAATACACATCCAAAATTCAAATAACTTTGCAAGAAATTTCCAAACATTATGGAGAATCTATAATAAAATTTTCAAAATTTTTCTTCAAGCCATCAATTTGTGAAAATTAAAACAGTGTATGGAATATAGGTAAATCCAAAAACCAAACGTATTTTCACCATATTTCTTTCCTAGCTCAAGTAGTCACATATCCATAATCTAGTGCTACATAATCATATTCACAGAATAAACCTCAAGTTCACAACATCCACAAAGCGAACAAATACAACAAAATATGAAACTTTTAGGGGCGAGTTTATAACAAGTGAAATCAAATTTCTAATCTATTAAGTCCTAAAAGCTTAAAATTGAAGCTTCAATCTTCAATTGATTTCTCAAATTTAAGATAAATCATCAAATTAATATTACCTTTTCTATTTAGGTTAAGAGAAAGTAAAGATTATTCACCATAAGTCTTTACTAAGCTCAATTCCTTTTCTTCCTTCTTCTTTCCTTCCTCCTCCTTCTCTTCTTCTTCATCGTAATCTTCTTTCTCTCTCTATCGCTCTTCTTTTTTATGTGTGCATGAGTTTTGGGGGAACAAAGTAACATTCCCCGTCCTGCATGATAAAAAAATCAAGGGTAAAACCCCCCTTTTCATTTTTTTTCTTGGCTCCCTTTTTTTGTTGTGAGCCTATCCACTTTTTTTGGGGGCAAGGTCATACTAGTAAATATGCCCATCTAATCATTCCCAAAAACAACAAGATCATGAACTTAAACATATATAAATCTATAGTAAATAGGTAAAATAAACATATAAATGACACATTGGCACACAAGTCAAAATCAGTGGCTAAAAAATTTGTGGTATTACCATTATCTTAAGCTATTCTTTAGACTAATTTGGCTTGGCTTGACTTGCATGATGTTAAATGTCTTAGCCTTTGAAAGCCCTTTTGCAAACCTAGATGGAAAACTTTCTACCTTGATAATGACATCCATTGCAGAATCAGGTGTCATAAGATTCTTTTAATTCAAAACTCTTACCGCAAATGCAAGATATACAGTGTAGTACAGTCCAACGAAAATAGGTCATATCCTCAGGAATAAAGACGAAATTATGGTCACAAATAAAATTTAATAACCAAGTGAATAGCTAAACACTAATTAAATTCAGATTATACAATATCTACAAATTAGTAAAATTGACTTAAACTTTCACTGTCCTTACTATTTACATAAGTTATAAGTAGGTTTAAGATTAGATTACATAATTAATGCGAGAAATATAAAAAACAAATAACCTAAGCTTATAAATCCCATTACCATTGAAAGGATTAAAAGGCAACATACAAGTAATCCACCACAATTAGGGTTTAAAAGACATACAAATATATTAAAGAACTAAGAAATAGAGTCACACTTGTTATGTCCTTGAGTGCCAACTTACTAATATCATAAAAAAGAAGAGAAGAATAGAGTAAATGAAAAAGCCACTTTCTACGTACTGCGTCCAACATGGAACTAAATTATCATGACATAAATTTTAAACAAAAATAACAAAATGGGAATTAGAAATTAATAAGGAAAATAAGAGATGAACGAGAAGGTGGAAAAGGAAGCTATTTGCCTATTCTTGAAATCCACTATACATAATGTCTCTTTAATGAATCAAGATTTAAAACTACAAAATTCACAAAAGACATTGAAATCCAAAACAAGAAACTAGAAGAAGAGGGAAGATGGATGATGTAGAAGATGGGAGGCATCCCCGCCATGAATTAACCTAGCTCTTGAACAATAGTGGTTTTGAACATCAAAAGCTCAACCTACAAAATGACATCATACCGACCTAAAAATTGCAAAAAGCAAAAAAAGAAGGATGAGAACAAGGGAAGGAGAAATCAAAATCAATCAAAATCAACACCAGAAAATTGAGAACATAAGGGAGTGAAACGAAAAGCAAGACAAGGATAAGATGAACTACATAAATAAAGGAAGGAGAATCGAAAATCGAGTGAAAAGCAAGTCAAGATTCTAGCCATTACAAACGTAATCACAAGCTCGTACTCAATATAAACAAAAATCAAAGTCAATTTCGAAAATTAGAACTCAACTTAACAAATATGAATTCAGAGGAAAATCAAGAACAAATTTGAAGAGCTAACACCCTAAAATCTACCCTACTTTCTATTTCTATGCCATGCTAAGCTAATCTTCAATTGTTGGGTAGGGACTTGGACAACACCAAAAAAGGAGAAAACCTACTATGAAGAGCATTTATCAGATACACTCTATCTAAAATAGAATACTACAAACTTCCACAAGAATTTTAAAATTTGACATAAACAACATATCAACAAATTTACAAAAGAAAACACATCCTAAATTTTGGGGAAAAGAGCAATCAAAATGAAAAGAAAGAAGAGAGAGTAAAACTGATAAAGTTTGTATAGCTAATTCTAGGTATCTAGAGTTGAAATCATTCTCATGCAATTTTTTTATTTTTAAAGGATCCTATATATATATATATATATATATATATATATATATATATATATATATATATATTGTCATATGTTACATTTTAAATTAACTAATTTCTTTAAATAATGAATGATAATAAGAATGATCTGAGCTCATAGTAATTTAGAAATTCTAATACGTATATTTTGAAATGTTACAATTCTAAGGTAATTACATAAATATATTCAAGTAATAAACGAAATAAAGTTGATCCAAGCATAGTTAACTTATGACATCTTACGAAAGCCTCCTCCTCGACCCCAAAAAAACCTATGACATAATACAAATCAAAGCATCAAAATTCTTTTTTTAATCAATGAATAAAGAACATGAATATGAGAATGCCTCCCCCCCCCCAAAAAAAAAGATTTCCTAACTTCCTATGCTTTGCTATTACAATTTATGACCAAAATTAAGCACACAACATTATCAAACTTAAGCGTACAACTTCAGGATTTAGTTAACTTCATAGAGAGCTAATTTACGAAGGCCATTAAAATGCATGATATATACGAGTAGCCTATATCTTCAAGGTATATAAATCACCTAGAGATATACGAGCTGAATTTCCTCTCCTTCAACTCCTTTGGCACCTACCCCTATAATGTTTTGGCATCTAAATTGCATAGTTTACATAGCAGAATCAAACAAAACTAAGCATGTGGTAATTTTATATGAAAAAAAGTATGATATGAAAAGCCTTTTTCCTTCGAAAATCAGCTAATCACCTTTTTGGATTTGTGGTGAGAAACCCAATAGGATACCCTCATTATGCAGAATCAATCAAAGCCCCACCTCCAAAGCTTTAACCCTCCTCCCTATCCAAAATCGCATATAGGATTTTTAATATTAAAGGATTTTAGGAATTCAAAATCAAAATATTCAATGCTGCTATTTGGTATACGAACCCACACCGTCAAATATTTAAGTGGGGCTTCACCCAAAACAAAATTTAGAACCCACTTGTGAATAGTAAGGTAATTATCTCTTGTGAAATAAGGCCCTCAAGTAATCATATGATGATAGTCTTCCATATTGGTAAATCTTGTCACACAATAATCGCAACCAATACCAATTAACGAGAAATCACCTTGTAATTACCATTTGAAAGTGAGAGCTCTCTTCAATCTCAAGAATCCAACACCCTTAACAAACATTTTGGCGATGAGGGCATTCTTCGAGGGCCCTTTAAAGCAATGCTTTGCACTTTAGTTAGGTGGATAGTAGGGAATATGGGATCTTCATCCATTTCAGGCTTTGGGTCATCATCATCTGTGGTGCAATAATCTTCATCCCTATTCTAAAGAGGATTGGAAAAGCAAGCAAAGACCATATTAGGATTGCTCCTTACCAAAGTATCTTTGAATAAGACTGGAGTTCATTGATTTTAATTTAACTCTATTTCCCCAGAAATCCTAACTTCCATCTCTAGATCTGTAGTATCATCCTCTCGAGTGATGGGATCTCCATTATCATTATGTTTAATTCTCTTGTTTGAGTGATTTATGAGATCCGATTCTTGGGACGAGGGAGCATTTCCTTCTAGTTCTCCATCCTCTTTCCTCTCTTTGCCAAGGTAATCAATACATTAATAGAGCAACTATCCGTACGTAACTTGAAATAGACATACGGCATACCCTAACCAAACCTTCACTAACTCTGAAGGAGTAAGGCTTACCATTCATTTAACCTGAGACCAACCATAAAACTAAAAGTTACTACTAAAGAAGGATAGTTCATCAAAAATCAAATCAAAATCGCTAAGGGCTTGTTCGTTTTAGTGTTTGGCCAATCGTAACTACCTTCAACTGCTCTCAATTGCTTCCAACCGCTAACCGTTAATTGCAATTGCTGACCCCTAATCCCAACCGTTCCTAATTACTCTCAACTGCTTCCAATTGCTCTTACTCGATCTCAACCGCTTCTAGTCGCTCCCTCTCAACTGCTCACACCTGCACCTAGTATTTTACAAACGTTAATAATAAAGGCTCTTAATGCTTCCTACTGCTCCCTAACTGCTCACAACTACTTCCAACTGATTCCAAATGCTAACCACAAATCATAATTGTCTTGAAACTCTCACAACCGCTCTTAACTACTTCCAAATTCTCTAGTGACAATTGCTAAAATAAACAGACATTATGAAAAGAGATACGCTTCACTCTTATTATCTTGGCACATCAAGAATTAATTTCTTATTTTTACGAAAAAGAATGCTATACTTAGGCATTTAAGGGTAATTAATTTGACAAAATTGACATAAAGTAATTCAAAAAACAAACCTTGAAGCAGATAGATATTTGGCATTTGGTGGAATGGTCCCAAGTTTTCACCCATCAAACGCTTGCCCTGCATCCTCGCTAGATCTGGTAAAATTGACTCGAGATCTGAAATCCGAACCGAGCGACCCGAACCCATACTCGACCTGACACCCAAAATATGCTCATCTGAAAGTGGACCCGAAACCCGAATTGACCGGACCCGAATCATACCCGACCCGAAATTTCATACAAAGTTGTTTGTTTTGGCATGACGAGCGTATTTGACCAAAATTTGGTTAACCCGAAATTAACCCGACTCGAATAATATTTGACCCAAATCGAAACGACCTGAAATATCGCTTAATCCAAACATGATCCAATCCAAACTTGACCCAATTCGTACCCGAACCGAATGACCTATTTGTTAGGTACAATCCTTGCATTACCCGGCAGGCCAAAAAACCAAAAGAACACTTGCCCTCTACAGAAACCAATCAGGACCGTCGATTGGTTTCTCAACGGACACTCGACCCGCCGGATCTAGGGTTTTAGGCCCTCGATTTTCGCCTCGCTCTCCTTTTGCTCTCAAAGCATAAATCAATCAATCAACTGCACAAGTATCCTCTCTCTCCGTTGCTCTCTCTCTCTCTCTATCTCCACATTCATCTCCATTGACGAGCAGAGGTTGGTCGAAATCCATGGAGTCAAGAGAACCCGAATCCAACTATGAGGAGGAGCCCAACCACGACCTCCATGATAACCCTTCTGGTCATAATGAAGATGACGATCGCTCTCAGCCTCTCACTGGCGACGGTGCCAGTCCTGGGTTAGTATTTTCTCGCTCTTCTCTTCTACATGGATTCATCATATGAACAGGACGTTCGCCAAGAACTTTTGTTGGCGGTGAAATTTTCGATTTAATTCGTGTTGTTTTTCCGGATGAGGTTTTTCGATTAGATTTTAGTGTTTGTTAGTTGGTGAAATATTTGAGGCTGTGTAGCAGATCCTGGAGTCTTATGGTTTGAATATCAGTCTATGATTTAGTGTGTTCTTCTATTTCATTTGAACGTGTAGATTTTAGCTAGCTTAATCGGTAAAGCCATGGATTAGTGCTCTCCTGGACGAATTCTTGCTACTAATTAAGGTGTAACTGTAATATTTGGGACTATTTCGTGGTCTATCACACAAAGGAATTGCCTTTTGTGCTTGAGCTCTTTTGTTGGGTCTATTTAATTGTTGTTGGATGGGTCCCGAGTTCACACTACATTTGGGTACTATGTACATGGGAGGGGAAGGGTGGCTAACATAGGTGAATCCGTGTATGTAATTGTCCCCATGCGCGGGGAAGGAGGGGATAAAGGTGGTTTATGTGCACTTTGTTTCGATTAGCAAGGAAACTAAGGGGGGGAAGGGTAAACTCGTAGAAGATCTTTCCGTTACCTCTGTTCATGTTCAATTTGAGGTGAATGAAAGGCAAATGATTAAGAGGATGTAGTGGATCATTTAATTTTCCCAAACGAGATTAAGTGGAGTTGACTAACCTCTTATCTAGATACAACGATGGAGTAATCCAATTATAAAAATTTAGAAGCTTGCCTCCTTCCCCTTTGTGGTGGATTCTGGTGAATTGTATTCTCTTGTGGCGAATTTGTGAACGTTTTCTGGTACTGAAATGTCGTCTTCTTCATATTTTTTAATGGTGATGTGTAGTGATTAATACTATTGTTCTTTTATTATTGGTGCTGGTTGTTCTAGATGGTACATGTCTTGTATTTTAGTATGACCTGTTGTAGAATGTTACTGCCAAAGATGTGACATAATGATTGCCCTGAACTTCTTTTTCTATGGAGTTTTAGGCCATTAATGGATGCCGAATCTGGTATATCAAAACAACTTCTCTTCATTTGGGGGGTAAATTTGCGTGCAATGGACCCCCACATCATGTGACTACAATGTAGTATTCTGGAGGTGCTATACTATGATTGAGCCATTCTTAATAGCAGCAGATATTATATCTGTATTGATTTTTTTTAACTTTTTCTCAGTCGTCCTTGTAGCGCTTTCTAGTACTATTTCCCCGTGGCTCTCTCATTCTTTCATGTTACGGTAGGAAACATTGACTGTCGACACTTCCTAGGTATTTGCTTTTCTATGTTATTGCTAGCTTCTGATCCTAGTGAACATGGAATTGCAGAAAGATTTTCATAGGAGGTTTAGCTAGGGAGACAACTTCTGGTTAGTTCTTTGACATCTGCTATTCTTGTTATGCTTGAGGGAAATCAAGGTTTTCTAACATGAGCAGTTTCTGATGAAACTTTGTGTAGCCCAATTTGTCAAGCATTTTGGGAAGTATGGAGAAATCATTGATTCCGTTATAATGAAAGATCGGAGAACTGGTCAACCTCGTGGATTTGGTTTCATCACGTATGCTGATCCGTCTGTGGTGGACAAAGTTATTCAGGACTCTCACATCATAAATGGAAAGCAGGTTTGTCAAGACATGAGTGTTACCGTTATTTAGGTTTCAGAACATGGTTCTGTTGGCTAATAAAGAGCAATATCAGAAGTAAAAAGGTATCTCTTGAAGGGGAGGGGGGGGTGGTAGAGATATGAGAGTTCCTTGTCTGGAGCTTGGTGGATTATGCCTCATGATGTTTTTATGAAATTATTAGGTTGAAATTAAGCGGACAATACCAAAGGGTGCAATTGGCTCCAAGGATTTCAAGACCAAAAAAATTTTTGTTGGTGGCATTCCTACATCAGTCAATGAAGGTCAGATGAGTTCGATCTTTTCGCCCCAAACTCCTTGTAAGTTGCATACTTGGTTGGACATCTGATATTGATGGGCTGTTATATGTGTACAAACTGCAGATGAGTTCAAAGATTTCTTTTCCAAATTTGGTGAGGTAAAAGAGCACCAAATTATGCGGGACCACTCCTCTAATCGTTCTCGTGGCTTTGGATTTATTACTTTTGATTCAGAAGAAGCTGTCGATGATCTTTTGTCGAAGGGAAATAGAATTGAGTTTGCTGGAACCAAGGTGAGCTTTCTGCAAGATATTGTGCTATCCTCCAGTTTCTAGGTTTGATTGAGTTGAGAGTTTTTCCTGTATCCCTGTAGTTGCAATATGTATTGGAAGTAGGCACAACTTGGGAGATGTGACAATCATGACCAGGAACTGAAAATAAGGAGAGAAACATGAACCTGAACACACCTGATTGACCTGAAATTAAATGGATATGTCGATGGCCTGGCCGTTTAGTGTGAAAACAAATCATATGTTTGGGTAAATTAAAGCTATTTAGACATGCATGAAATTGACACTAATACTCAGTGGGTTGGTCTGTCATGCTAGTTGTAATTGACAGTGTGAATCAGAGTAAATCATTTGCTCATCATTACTAAGGAGTGGTATATTGTGGGTTTCTGTGGTAATATGTACGAGGGCGCTTACTGGGACAATTTTGATATGCTTATGGGGCTTGCACTTGCAGCTCCCTAATGCTTGGAGTAGTTTGGATGCATTCATATTTACACTGGTATCTTTCCTACTTTCAGGTGGAGATAAAGAAGGCAGAGCCAAAAAAGCCAAATCCTCCCCCATCGACCTCCAAACGTTATAGTGAGTCCCGTTCCTCGTATGGTAGTGGGTTTGGAGATGCATATGGTGGTGGGTACGGCGGCGGTGGATATGGTGGTGCTGCTTCTTATAGAGGTGGTGCTGCAGCCTATGGAGGCCGAGCTGGTGCGTATGGTGGTGGCTATGGTGGAAGCGAATTTGGCAGTTATGGAGGATATGGTGCTGTGGGAGGAGCATATAGGGGAGACCTCTCCTCCTATGGATATTCTGGGCGCTATGGTGCTACTGGCTTTAGCCGAGGGTACGATATGGGAAGTGGGTATGGGGGGCCTACTGATGGGTATGGGTCATATGGAGGGGCAGCTGCTGGTGGTAGTGCATACGGTGGGAGTTACGATTCTGCCCTTGGAGGGGGCTATGGAGGCAGTAGTGGGGGATCCATGTATGGCAGTGGTAGCAGTAGTAGTAGAGGGGGTTTTGGAGGTGCTGCTGCAAATGGCCGCTATCATCCTTACGCAAGGTAGCCGTGGCTGTGGGAGAAAGCGATTGGGCTGGTATCTTTGGATTCTTGTACCATCATGCCTGCTATTCCATGAGTCCCTGAATTCAGCTTGGGGTGGCTTTCTGGTTGTTGCTAGTTGATGTATTCAGTTTCGTAGGACTGTAGATTGCTATGCTAGCACATTTCCTCTCTTATTCTCCTCCCTTCTTTTGGCCATACTTTTTAAATTATGGTATTTCCCTTTTCTTTATTTATAATTGATCGGAGTCTCTGCGCTTATCCCCTTGAAAAATACAATGGAGCTTTTACTGTTGGTTTTCCAATCAATTGGAAAAAACGATGGCTAATGGCTCCCAAGTGCCAATGAGATAGTTTGCCAGCTCCTTGGTGAATCCTTAATACACGGGCTGAAACCCTTTTGTCCTTTTAAAGGCGGGTGTAGCAGCCTCATAGTCCTGCTAAGAGGAAAAGATGTACATGTATGTAATGGGGAACTCCTTCCCCATGGAAAGGTCACCTTTGTAAAAATTTAAAAATTAAAAAGGAATCAACATGTATGTTTGGGAAGCACATAATGAATGAATTGTTTAATCAGCAATTGAATGGAAGCTAACGACACATGGTCAATCCGCCCGGTAATGAGACAGTAGTTGACCCTCTTGCATTGCAGAGCAAGAATGAACGAACAGGTGTTAAATGAACTGGAAACCAGCAGGGTAGCAGCTACGCAGCAAATTAACAATCAGCAGACAAATTGAATATGAAGCAATCCAACGAGGGGGAATAGCGTGCAAACATCAACGAACCATACTGAACTTAAAGTTATCTACCAGAAATCAATTGTGTACAATTAAAGTTCATTTCTAGAGCAAACTAGAGGCAATAAAGGACACCCTCTGAACAATGTGGTACTAGAAATCACAACAAATTGCGCAACGAAATCACTTTCATTGAGACTTATTTGCTGCATTGGAAATAATCTTAGTGATAAGATGCTGAGAATACATGTGCAAATGTTCAAGGTTTTTCAAAGGTTCAGTCTATGGGGTGCTAAAATCACTCTCATGGATTGTATATTGCTTGTGTATATTTTCTCATTCTTATATGTTTGGCATCTACACTATGCTAAAATACTGTGGTATGATAGACTTTCGCGGGTATTTTTGGTGGAAGTTAATGTGTCATCCTTATCCATCAATCTGGATAAGAAAGAATCTGAAAACTACTGGCCATGAACCATGGGTGGGACCATAGACAATCCATTGTCCCCCATTGTCGCTCATCCTCCAGCCAGGAAAACAAGCCCAGGGGACCACTGTTCGAGGTCGGTACCATGGGCATTTCGTGGATCCCTCTGGATCTTGAAAATTCCCAACGGTTCCCCGCCATTTTCAAGACTTATGCAGGAAAAGTGCATTGTTGAAATATTCCTATAATCCTCTGCCATTTCAAGAATGAGAAAAACAAGGCAACATTGAAGTAAACTTAGAGATCTATGCGCAATAGAATTATCTTGTGATTTAAACTTTCACTTAGTGAATATAATTTCAATCAATCTGAATGTGATAGTAGAAAAGTCTTTGAACCGTACATCATTTCTAATCAATTAGATACATTTCGCGCACAAATCTCAATTTATACATAAAATTTGACACTATTAACTAGGCATGTGTTTATATCTTTATAAATGCATCCAGCCAAGCCCTATAGCTCTTGAAGTGGCTACACTTCACACTCAAATAGGTGGACCTTCGACACATGTTTTTGTAACATATGTCATTCAATCAAGGTATATTAAGAGCATAACTCACCCTCTCTATATCATTACTGTTCACAAACACTCTTACCTTGGGATGAAATATGTTAGTGCTATCAATCAATATGTAACGTTGTCACTCATTAAACTTAAAACTTGACATCATCTCAAGAATTAAGTTGAGGCTTCTTTACTAGTGATCACAGATGTGAGCTTAAGTCCCATCCTCCTTGATGTTCTCGACACCAAGTCCCTTGCTAAACCTTTTGTTAAAGGATCTGTAAGATTCTCACTTATTTGCACATAATCAATAGCATTCACGCAGCCTTTATCAATTGATGAACACAGACATATCTAAGTCCGATGTGTCTTGATTTGCCATTATAGACATGACTGTAAGCCTTAGATAATCTGGATTTGCTATCACAATAGACGGAGAGTGGCGACATTAACTTTGGCTATAAAGGCACTTCCATTAACAAGTTTTGTTGTCGTTCTGCTTCTTTACTTCCTGTAGTTAAGGTTACAAAAATCAGCAGCCATGGTGAAATATGTCATGCAGATTTGTTTCTTGGATACCCAAGATATCACCTTACCACCAAGCAAGTACATCCAACCTGGCGTAGAGGCATAATCTTCTCTATCAGTTACCCAACTTGCATATAAGTATCCTTCTAAGACCGAAGGATAACCTGAATAAAATAAGCCATAGTCTTGAGTTTTCTTCAAATATTTCCGAACTTGACGTATTACATGTCAATGAACTTTAGTAGGATTACTAGTATATCGACTTAATTTCCCAATGGCAAATGCAATATCCGACCTTGTGCTTGTCATGGCATACATCAAGCACCTAGGATCTTTGTATACTCAAGCTGTGCAATATATCTCCCACTATTTCGAGTCAACTTATGAGTTTGATTGAAAGGAGTGGCTACAGAGGAACAATCTTGGTATTTGAACCTCCAAAGTACTTCTTCATGTAATGACATTTACTTAAGCAAATACCATCACAATTTTAAATAATATCAGCCTCCTTCAGGTCTTTCATAGAGAACTTCGAAGATAGAAAATTCTTAGTTTTCTCCACTTCATCTAAAATAGTTCCGAAAATTTGCAGGTTATCCCCACATAGACATACAATCACACCATTTCCATGCTTAAACTTTGAATAAACACATTTGTCAGATTAATTGACACTAAAGTCAAATTAAAGCACTACTTCATCAAATTTTTGATGCCAATGCCTAGATGCTTGCTTCAAGCCATACAAGGATCTTATAGGTTTGCATGCTTTCCTTGCTTGACCTAGAACTACAAAACCTTCAGGTTGTCTCATGTGCACCTCTCCTTCTTACTCACCACTCAAGAATGCAGTTTTGACATCAATTTAGAGAATCACTAGTTTTTCAAGTGCAATGTAAGTGATGAGTACTCTAATAGTTGCAATTATAGCAACTAGTGCATGAGTATCAAAGCAGTCAATACCATATTTTAGGTTGAAACTCTTTATTACCAATTGGGTTTTAAACCTTTCTATTATATCATCTACTCTCCTTTTCCTTTTAAAAATTCATTTTGATGCAATAGGTTTATATCTAAGGGGCAAACTAGTCAAAACTCAAGTATTATTTTTTATTATTGAGTATATTTCATCTTGGACTGCTCCTTTCCAGAAAGGAGCATTTTGAGATTCTATAGTCTCTTAGAAGGAGGTAGGATCTGAGTCAATACTATGAATGTAGGGAATTTCATTGTCTATGGAATCCCTAGTTCCTTCTACTACATAGAAAAAGAAATCTAATCCAAAAGATTTCTCCTTTCTAATATGCTTTCTTCTTCTCAATTCAATAATGTCCACGTGTTCTTGATTATTACTTGGAGTCATAGTACTTAGAATAAGATCATTTGGCTTAGGAATTGAAGAAAATATGTTTTCATAAGAAATTGCATATATTGATTCAACCACAATGTTCACCGCAATTGGAGCATTTGATTTAATGGCCGTAAACCTAAGGTTTTGCTATGTTCAGCATAACATATAAGGATGCACTCAATTCCTCTTTCTCGGAATTGCCTTTTCTCGGGTTTTGGGACTCTTACAATAGCCCCACAACCCCAAACTCTAAACTAACTCAAGTTTGGCTTTGTCTTATTACATAACTCATATCGGGTAATAGAACTCTTCTTGTTAGGAACTCTATTTAGGATGTAGCATGTTGTGAGCGTTGTTTCATCCCAAAACCTCACTCAAATCAAAATTAGAAAGAATAGTATTTACCATTTTAGTTAAAGTTCGATTTTTCCTTTCCACTACATGATTATGTCGTAATGTGTATAGTGTTGTGACAGCAAGAATTATACTAGTTGATTGAAATAACTTGGATCATAATGCTCACCATCCCTATCTGATCTTAGTCTTTTAATGAAATTTTCACAACACAACTTATATTCATTCTCAAAGACCCTAAACTTGTCAAGTGTTTCATATTTAGCATGCAAAAGATATAATTGGTAGTATCTTTAAAAATCATCAATGAATATGACATAGTATTTCTTTCCCCAAAGAGAAGGAGTGCTATAAAAGTCATCTAAATCACTATGAATTAATTCAAATATTTTGGTGATCCTTTCAACATTAGGGAAAGAACTTCTACTAATTTTGGTTAACATGTAAGTGCATGTAAGTCTTGTACTGCTCTATATTTCCAGCAAAATTTGGCATTAACTCAAGTTTAGACATCTCTTTTAATCTTTTATAATTCACATGTCCAAGACGATTATACCATAGATAAGAAGAACAATAAACAAGCATACATAGGAAGAATCATTCACTTTATTAACACTAGAAGCATTGATTACATTCAGCTTGAACGTATCACCACATGCATAACCCTTCCCTACAAAGACGCTAGCCTCGGACAGAATAAACTTATCGACCTCATACATTTGTTTGAAGCCAAATCTATTGAAAAGGAAACTAGAAACAAGATTCTTCCTAACCTCCAGAGCATAGTGTACATCATTTGAAGTAAGAGTTTTCCCAGAAGTAAAGACTGATTCTACTTGGCATATCCCTTTGACATCAATGGTAGAAGTATTGCCTATGTAGAGAGCTTTCCCATCTTCAATTGATACACGATTCCAAAAGAAGGATCGATCCTTGCACACATGCTTGGAAGAACCCAAATTAACCCACCAATCATTGTCACCTTGGTCAGCATTGATTTGATCAAATACTATGGCTACAAAGTTGTCCTTTGTCTTAGTAATTGGTTGTTCAACTCATGCTTTCACTTCCAAATGGCGCAATCTCTCTTCTTGTGGCTTGGTATGTTATATTCCCCACAAACCATTTTCGCCTTCTTGTTACTCTTGTTGTTGTTGTTGTTGTTGTTGTTATCGTCGTCGTCATCCTTGTCAGGCCTCTTTCTGTTTTCTTGATAGCCTTAACTCAACTCTCTATCTTCAATCATATGAATAGTGGAGACATGCTCCTTTGACTCATCTTGCATGCGCAACTCTTCTTCTATACAAAGATGGTTAGCCAAATTCTCAAGAGATATATCCTATTTCTTGTGCTTTAAGGTTGTTTCAGTGTCTTTCCGAGAGAGGAGAAGTTTGTCTTCCAGATAAGAAACTATAATAGACTCATTCATATACATCTTATGTTGCTTAAAATGACTCAGTATACCTTGAATTTCATGCAATCAGTATAGAACGCAATGTTCTTTGACCATTTTGTAATTATTGAATTAACTTATAAGGAGATTATTGAGAGAAGCTTCCTTCCCTGCCATGTACTTGTTTTCTATTGCCTCTCAAAGTTCCATGGCGGTCTTCACACTTTGATAAACATCGATCGAGGCATTAGACATACTATTCAATGTGCCCATGACAAATTTAATCATCATTCTCGAACTTTGATTTAAGATGGGCTTGTTTAAATGTCCTATTCTCAGACTTAATGGGTTAAGGAGTGTTCGAAACATACATTACCTTTAGAGAAGTAAGGAGAAAGTGCATCTTCTTTTGCCAAGGATGAAACTCAAGACCGTTAAACTTGTCCAATTTCTGAAAATTGGAAGTCATCTCATGAATTATTTCCATTACTTGGAAATAAATCTTAAGATTGTTAGGGAAAAAGATGAATATGGTACTGGATATTACAACAAATCGTGAATGAAATCACTTTCCTTAAGACTCATTTGCTGCACTACAAATAATTTTAGGGATAAGATGCTGAGAATAGAAGTGCAAATGTTCAAGGTTTCTCAAATGTTCAATCTATGGGGGTGTTGTGTTACATTCATTGATTATATGTTGCTTATGTATAGTTTCTCATTGTTATATCTTTGGGTTCCTCACCCTAATAAAACACAAGATAGGATAGACTTTGATGGGTGTTTCTGGTAGGAGTTAATGTGTCATCCTTATCCATCAATCCAGATAAGAAACAAACCTGAAAACTGCTAGCCATGGACTGTGGGTGGGACCATGGAGAGTTTGTGTTCCCTACTGTCGCTCAACCTCCAGCTAGGAAAACAAGCGCAGCGAACCACGGTCCATGGTGTGTATCGCGGGTAGTTCGTGGACCCCTCTGGGTATCCCAACAAATTTTGCTTCTGAAACTTGATTTTGGAGTGAATGCAACGAAGAAAATGGATCGAACTAAAGGCTTAGCACCCCTCAGAGTCCATTTAACCATTAGGTCAGAACATCATGCCATCACATACTATTGCATCCAGACACTGATTTTTGACCATCATGTCCATCCCTTTCAGTTGATTCTCATTAGGTGGTCTCTCTGATATGTAACTATCTCAATGAAATTCTTGCCTCACCATTCACCAAAGTGGTCCATGTCCTCCTAACTTGTTATGCCTGAAGACGAGAATTAGTGTGGCTAAGTGTTTCATGACCACCCCTGAATTCCTACGGATCAGGTGCCAGACGTAAGATCCAACCACCTTTTTGTGTGATTTGTTCTTGTAGTGTATTCCAATAAGCTTGTCTACAAAAGCTTTTCATTTTTGAATGGGCAATTATCTATTAAATCCTATACTAATATTGGAGCATAAATCATATATATAATATAAAAATGAATGTATTACAGGATGAATGACATTTGGTACAACATTATTGGTCACGTGGTTTTTTAATTTTCCTTTTTCCTTTGGAGTTGTGTAATTAATATAGCAAATTACAATAGGAGAATCTTCTTAACGTGTGTAAAGTATGACTTTTGAAATCACAATACAATTATACAACAATGTTTATGCAATTTAATTATACAAATACCTTTTAAACTTTTTTGCTTGACACGTTCAATCATAAATAAATATCCACACGAATTGCAAATTCTTATTTCTCACATTTTTTTTTGTTTTTTCTTTTAAAATTGGCTTTTTAATAAGAGCCGTGAAAACAAATGGAACTTGCATTGTAATTTATGAAGTACTTCAAAAGTTCCCACGATTATAAATGGGTTACGATTTCCCCCCCGTAGAAACCCAAGTTAGGAATGACGATACAGCATACTGTATTATAGACCGCATTCTCACTACTATCAACTATGTCAATCATTTAGAAACTCATTATTCCACAAAAATAATAATAGACCATTATATTACAAATATAATTCAAAATCTATAATCACATCTCTAACATTAGTACAAATTACAACTAATTAGCCAATAATTTAAGTCTCAAATGAAGAATTACCCATGTTCGTGCGAAGCACGGCATATACACTAGTATATTTTATACTTAGAGAAAAGTATGTAAACATTGCATTTACATTGCCAGTAATTTACGATTTCACTAGACTTAAGAATTAGTTTAGTGAATCAACCTGATTGGCTACCAATGTAAGAATTAGGGCTCTTAATGATTCTATTTTATTAAGAAAATGACTTCAATCGGAGAATTTCCATATCTAACTCATTCTTGTGAAGTTAGTCATAAAAAACATTAGAATAGGCCTACATGAGTTATGAGGAACACCACTTATATAAGTTATATAAGTACCCCCCAAAAAGGTTGGGGGTTCCAATTTCACCTCAAGCAACATTTACCCCCATCCGGACAAGAACACCCCCTGCCTGTCTAGTATGCTCTCTTTATCTTCTCAAGCTCACAAGAGCTATTGGTTTGCCTCTAAAAAAAGAATTGGAAAAATTAAATCATATACAAGAACCCTAGTTAAACCTTTTAAATAAAATTCGTTTCTTCTTTTTTTTGGGGGGGGGGGAGGATGCATCAGCGTAAATGAACCCATGATATGACCTATCAGATGTCAACCCTTAAAAAAGTGTGGAGAAATCCATGAGTTTAAGTTTCTTATCACAATTTTAAAAGCAGAGTGAACATAATAAATATGACATGGATCCAAGACACTTGGACTTATTTTATTCAAAGTTTATATTTTATTTTTAAAAAATGGGTCAGATTATCTCACATGCATAGAAGGTAAAGAAATCATATCATATCACATATATATCATATAAAACTGAATGTGATCTTGGGTGAGTGATATTTGGCACAATATCATTGGTCAATTAGTTTCTTTTTTTTCCCCTTTTTCCTTTGGAGTTGTATACTTAATGCAATAAATCACAACATATTGATGTCAAGATTGTCTTATAAAGCCACGGAATGCGAAAAAAATTAAGTACACTATGATCTTTGAAAAATAACTCTATCAATTTTAGTTAAAATTAATTACACTATGACCTTTGAAATACATCCATAAGTTTTAATTAAATTTTAGTACATTTTAATGTTCCTAAAGTGATACTTGCTAGCTAAAGTGATGCTACAAATTTCCAACATATCATTAATATATAATAAAAGTTTCATATTAATGTTCCTAACTAAACTGATGCTTGGTCAAAATGATCTTATGAAGCCATAATATGCTAAAAAGACTTCGTACACCATGGCATTTGAAATACATCCACAAATTTTAAGTATATTTAAATATATTTTACTGTTCCTAACTCAAGTGATCTTGTCTAACTAAAGTGATGCTGCAAATTCCTAACATTTGATCTATGTTTATCTAACAAATACATCAAAGTTTAATATATTATAATAATGTTCCATTAATATAAATAAAGTTTCATTTTAATGTTCCTAACTCAAGTGATGCTGCCTAACTAAAGTGTTGCTGCAAATTCCTAACATCTAATTTATCATATCTAACAAATACATCAAAGTTTAATATATTGTAATGACATAATATTGTTTGAATAAACAAAAGAAAGCGTATTTGAATTAATACTTTAAGTACTCATATGTCAATTGATCATGGGCCATAATTAATTAATTATTATTTTACTAAACTATATTATTATATTTATTTACCCCAAAATTTAATAGATGCATAGTCTAAATAGCTAAAACTCAATACTATGACAAAAATAGAGAAACTGTTCTATCATTCATGGAATAATACTATTAGAATTAAAATACATATTCATATAGTCCACAAAACACCCAATATGCCATACTATTTGCAAGATTTAGATATTGATCTCCTACTTCCTTTTTAATGTCATTCTTTATTCATTCTTGAACTTTTAAAAAACAAAAATTTGTGTGCATTGAGTAATACGTTTACTAATGAGGTGAGACTATTTTCTTTCTAGCAAACACATAAAAGTTTAAACAAAAAAATAAAAATGATAACAATAATATCTTCTATATAAACAAATTATTCACAATAAATTTTTTTATAAACAAAAAAATGGACAGTGAAAATCTAACAAAATTATTTAACTCAAAGTACACAAGTGTATAAAATAACAAATTCAAAACATTTAAGCTCTAAAAAGGTATCAAAAATGTATAACCACAAAATAACTATACAAAAAATAATAAACCATTACAATACATATATAGTTCATAATCTATAATTACATCTCAAATATTGATGTAAGTCAAAACTAATTAGCTAATAATCAAAATCTCAAATAAAGTATTACACATGTCAATGTAATTGGATTGAACGGATTTATGGTGTTTTGACAAATACAAGTCTTTATTGATTGTCTCCTATTAATTGTCTTAGATTCACATCAATACTATAATTTTTTTCTTTATAGAATTAGTTTAGTAATTATAAATTTAACATAATGATGTCAATTAATATAAATTTTAATTGATTAATAATGCTTATATTTTATTACCCATATTCAAGTATCAATAGTAAATGATTGTTTCTTTATTCAATTATTTTAACAGTTATAAATTTAAAATAATCTTATTTTCCAATATATCCATTATTCCCAATATTTGCACACATATGTATAATCTTTCTTCCTTTTTTTTGGAAAATAAAATTCCAGACTCACAATTGTGAAGTGTTGTTAGCAAATATTGGAAGAATAAAAACGGATTAGCACAAAGACGATTGATTGATGCATGTAAAGGTATAATTGCTTTTTCCTTTTTTCTGAGAGCAGTGAGTTGAAGTTATTTCTATTTCTCGAATAACAAGAAGTCAAATTCAATTCGTCTCTACTTCTTACTATTTATTCTGATAATAATATGTTCTTATTTTTCTTTATGTTGGTTGTAGCCCAATTATATCCATGCAGTGATCAAGGATGGTTTTACTCATAAATTCGAAGCTAGCTATGTAGAAGATTTTATTGGTATTTTAATAACTTCAAAGTCTAAAAAGACAAACTTATGGGAAAAAAATAAAATAATAAGACTACAAGATTTTAACAAATGCCCGTGCGAAGCACGGGATGTACACTAATTTATACTAAAGTCTAAAGATGATTAAAGGACTAAACGGTCCTTATCAAAAGAGAAAAACTTTATACTTGCAGACTCAGTTTAAAATTCATGCTCTTTAATCCAATAGGGAGTACTCATGACTTTTTAAATGATGCTTTTTTAAGGCC
>JAKOGI010000213.1:232500-305000 GCA_029747015.1 Carnegiea gigantea
ACACTTTTAGGATCGAAACAGTTAACCTGGGGACTTCTGTAACACATTAGGTTAACAAGGCCATCACATAGCACCACATAGCATCACTTAAGCATAATGGCATCGCATAGAATTAGCAGTTAAGTATTCTCAAGTCTAGGAAGCACAAGGATCGTAAGTGCATCTAATACATACGTAGTAAGCAATTTACAAAAGGAAAATATATGTGCTAACATTTCTATGTCTGTACATCAATCCTAGCCAACTTTTAGGCTTTTCATTCATGACAACTTGTTCAGAACATGTCAAGTTCGTAAGAAGGAAGTTAACTTAGTCAGGTTCATTCAAAGGCATGAAGATTTCAGATCACTCTGAGGTAAAATCAATTGATCAAGAAGCCACCACATCATACTTAAAGCAACAGAGACATCATATTACGTCACATTGAGAATGAAGGAACTTGGTGTAACACTCGAATTCACATTGACATCATGTAGGGTTTATAACAGAGCACTAAAGATTAAGAACCACGAGTAGCATGAACTAAGCATAACATGCTGATAAGAACAACTTTGGGAAGGAAATGCTAAGGCAGAATATAAGTCGATGGTTTTGATGGTGGGGAGGCTCTCCCCAAAGTCCCTCCCTTGGGACTAATCGTCCCTTAAGTCATAGATTCACACAAATGAATGGTTATGCTCTAGACGAATCCTAGGGCCTATGGATTATGGCCCCACTACGCTTCCGCTGCATCACTCTGATCGATATGGAAAACAAAGGCAATGTGCGAATGCAAGTTCTTATGGTCGCTGTATCTTACTTTAAATACGTGCGTATGCAGTTATTCAACTATAGCATGAGATCATAGAATCCATGGAGTGCATAATGACTCAAAGGTCATACCCTGCTATGAATTACAAAAGTTAAATCATTTAGTCAATTCAGCCATACGCTTATTCAAACTCAAGCTAAGCAAACCCAAAGAAGTGCAACAATTCATTCGTAAAACACAGCTGGTCATAAGTAAAGAACTTAAACAACCATATAAGCTTCTATGGTTTTAGGCTGTATACAATGCTATGACTATGCCTTAAAGTGTTCGAGCTCCTAATAGTGTCCCATGAAAAGACATCTAGGCAAGTATACATAAGTGCAACTCTCATTTAAAACCTAAGGTTGAGATTATACCTCGAGGTTTGTCCAAATTGTTTAGAGTTAGCCATTGATCAACCAACAGGGGTATGAACAACGACATTATTCATCTTATAGATATACATTAGGGTTTTACAACACATTTGTCTCAAAAAGGTAACTATGGAGGTCTGAGGAACTCCTAGTACAGATAGGGAGGTTCTGCCTTCTACTGTGGGCATTCTGACTTTTACACTTGGTGTTAATACTTAAGAAGATATTGAAAAGGTATAGATTGTCATCCCAAAAGATAACAAGGAGATGCATGTGGTATGACAATACCAAAGTCTGTCAGGTTCTCCTTTATATCTCCATTTTAGGTGTGTTGGGGTTGATATAGCCAGGATGCTATCAATCCTATAATAAGAAATGCGTTTCATGGTGCGATAAGCATACGCCTAGTTGACTCGTGAGTAATAGCGGTTACATGTTAGGATGTAAGGAAAATTCCCTGTGTAGATTGCAATCCAAGTTACGGCCACATCTAAGCATTAATGGCACATACACGAAGGCTTAGGATAACACTTAGGCAACAATCAACTAGACTTTATCTCAATCACCCATGTTGACATGCACCTGTACGCAGTTCTCACATAGTTCGTTTAGTGATTGAGAAATTACGCAAAAGGGGTGTCATTTAAAAGAACTTTTTAGTCAAGAAAGACAATCTTTTAGTCACTTACTAACAACTTGTCATGAACACATCAAGCAACGGATGCATATTGATATGTAGGTATTCAAAACATCAATGTAAAACAAATGCAAGTCTTCAGACGCAACCTTAAGGTCTAACCAGATAATTAGAAAGGTCTTCAATGTGAAAGAAAAACCTTAACTCACTATTTAGGAAGGGTCTTAACCTTTGAAGCCTCTATGTTTTAAAAGGAGGATGGTTTAACTACTTCTAGCTCTTTCCCTATCAACCATTTAGTGCATCTACTTACTCTATTATCGGGCCCGAGAAGCTAATCGTACTTAAGGGGAAAGAATGAGCTTGGAGTTAAGACATTCTTAGTTGTTTGAGTTTAAACCATGTGTACTTAAAAACTTTTTGATCCAAATCATCAAGGCATGTAAGCAAACAACCTTCGATTGAGCTAACATTTAACTTGTCCATGAGAGTACGAGTCACTCGGCCTACACCTTAGCAAATGGTTCATTCATTCAACCGATCAGCTCACTCAAGCCACACATAGCTAACTAAAAGCACCAATGTTCACATAAAACTCACGTTTGCACACAAGGTAGGCATGTATTACGTCATCGTGAACGCGTTCCTAGGCAACTATATGAGATGCAAGATTCAGGTCGCGGCCTATGGTCGTAGGACCTTACTCTGATGCCATCTTGTAACACCCCAGCCCCTAGGGCTAGGAGCATTACGTTTTCTTACTTCCTACATAATTTTTGGGACGAAACGGATAGAGTTTCCCCTGTAAATTGACCGTTTCCCACGCTAAAAGCCTTATAATAAATCCCTGCATTGAATAGAAACATATAGTTTAAAAAGAATATATAAAACTTCTAAAATAAGCTCAGTAGCTACACGCTAGAGTCCATAGCTCTACGGGGCACTTGTCCGGAGTACACTAACCATAAAATTTAGTAATAAGGAAGGAAATAATAACTTCAATGAGAAGATAACTAACATATCAAATGGTTGGTTCACATGGCCATACAACGCGACTCATAAATATTATGCATTACATGAACTAAAGTGTGTAGTTTACAAATGTTTACAATTCTAGGAATATATTACATGACTTCGTTAAACATGTAAGACCCCTTCAAATGGGCACACATGACACCTTGCAAGCAAGGATAAACTCCATCTTGGCATAAGTGACTTGGCCTCTACTTGTCATAATGCAAACTTGGGGAAAAGGGAAAAGGAGTAATGGGATGAGCAACCACACGCTCAGTGAGCATTCCCCGGCTCCTTAAAACCAAAACCATTGTAGGCAATAATACCATTAATAGCCATATATCACGTGCTATTGTATTACTATTGTATTAGGCAATCATAATCCCTAAGACCCTAAACTTTATTCTAGCTTTTCAAAATCATTCTTAGGTCCCTAAATAACCAAATCTCTTTTAAAGGTAGGCACTCAAACACATAAGCAAGCAACGAGGGTGTAGAATGTAAATTTTTGCCAGCCAATCAAGACCTGCCACGTGGAAAGAAATGAATACTTTTGTTTTTTAGCCAATTACAGCAAGCCACGTGTTAAATTAATTACGGCATTCCATTAAATATTAAATGCTTCTTGAAAATGTATGCGGCCAATTAAAAAGTGCCACGTGGCATAAATGATGCAGAAAATAAATGATTACTTCTTTTAATAGAGACGAGAAGGAAAACCTTAACCTGGACTTCTCTACAAAAAGAGAGTTGCTACTCTCATTCAGAGGTCGGCATTTTAGAAGAACTCACAAGAGCTCGAGACTTTTCTCTGACAGAAGACAACAAGCACTCCAAATACGTGTCGTTTACATGCAGAGATTAAACTCACATCTTGATTGAGATTAAGCCTCTCAGGCCCTCTCTCAAGATCAAATTCATTTAAGTTTACTCAAGCAGATTGAATTAGAGGATTTATTATGCTTGTTCTTGTAACAGCTATACAGAGATTGTATCCATTCTTTAATATAAATACAAAAATTCGATTTATTACTCAATTTCTTGTCTAATTTATTACAGGCTCGAAATTTGTGTTCACAAATTTTTGGCACGCTCAGTGGAATATTCTCTGCCTCTCATCTCTTTCTCCAAACCACGAACTCTACATTCCCTTGAAGATGATATGGCCCCTAAGAACGCCATCCCTCAACTTTCAAGGGAAGCTGTCCGATCCACATCTCAAGGATCGACAACCGCTAGCGTTACATCTAATAGAGTCATGACTCGAAGTATGGCAAAAGCTGCTGCTGTGATTGCCATAAAACAATCAGTTGGGACTGTCCTGTCGCAGTCTTGCAAGATCCCAAGCCTCGACTCCAACCTTCCTAAAGGAATCAACAAAGTCACTTCACATTCTTTGAAGCAAAGATCTGTTGCTGGCTTCAAAACGCATCAAACAATTCCTCAAGGGATGGATGAGCTCCGAACTCAGGCATGCCCCACCTTCCAACCTGTCGGTGAAGAAGATCATGGCTATAGTAGCAATGACTCCTCAACGGCATCGCCAAGAGAGTTAGTCGTTGAATTGGAGATCGAATCCTCCAATTTTATCATTATGCCAGCCATGGTGATGGAGGCAACCAACGTAGAAGAACAGCTTGTAAATATGAAAGCAACATTGGAGAGGCTCGCTAAGAAAAGCCTAGAGAAAGACGCTCAAATCAAGCAACAAAGTGAGCAGATTGCTGCTCTGATGAAGAAGTTGGAAAAGCGGCTGTTTGAATCCTCTAGCAAAGGCTCGGATGGCGAAGAGTCTGACAAGGAGTCTAACCGCAGCGAAGACTCTGATGACGAGCGCATAAAGAAGGAGGAATCCTCATTGGCATCGATGTCTGTTGAATAGATTCAAAGCCTAATCACGAATGCTGTTAAGGCTCAATTGGGGGCAGGACCTCACAAGACGCATTTGTACACAAAGCCTTATACGAAAAGGATTGATGTCCTTCGCATGCCTCATGGATACCAGCCCCCTAAATTCAACCAATTTGATGGTAAGGCCAATTCCGAACAACAGATCGCTCACTTCATTGAGACATGCAGCAATGCTGGCATTAAGGGAGACAGGTTGGTGAAGCAGTTTGTTCGATCTCTCACAAGGATCACCTTCGATTGGTATACGGACCTGAAGCCCGAGTTTATTAACAGCTAGGAACAAATGGAACATGAATTTCTCAACAGGTTCTATAGTACTCAGCGTACTGTTAGTATGACGGAGTTGACAAATACTAAGTAGTGGAAGGATGAACCAGCCCTTGATTACATCAATCGTTGGAGATCTCTTAGCCTTGAATGCAAAGATCGTCTGTCCGAGGTCTCTACTATCGAGATGTACGCTCAGGGCATGGAGTGGGACTTACTTTATGTATTGCAGATGAGCAAGCCTAGGAGCTTTCAAGAGCTAGCTACGAAGGCACATGACATGGAAATGACGATAGCAAATCGTCACAGTAAGCCGTCCTCTTCATATGAGTTCAACAAGGACAAAGGTGATTCTAAGAAGAGTTCTAAGCCTCTAAAGGCTTCAACAAAGGAAACTATGACTATTTCCACTAAAGAGCCCGTGATAATTTCAGGGAAGTCTAGACCAGAAGGGAAGAAGACTTCATTCTCTAAAGAGGCAACAAAGAAGCACCCTACATTGAAGGAACTTCAAGAGAGGAAGTACCCATTCCCAGATTCAGACTTGTCAAGAATGTTGGATGACTTGCTTGAAAACAAGAGCATCGAACTCCCTAAACCTAAGCAACCAGAAGAAGCTGGAAGGACAAGCGACCCGAAGTACTGTCATTATCACAGGGTTGTTAGCCATCCTTTAAAGAAATGTGTTACTCTCAAAGAGCGTATCATGTAGCTGGCCAAGGATGGGAGGACCATACTAGACTTGGATGAAACCGCTGAAGCCAACTACATCGGCGCTCAATTAGAGTCATCGCCTTTACGACGAGAAAGTCCTACCTAACTCTACCAAGAGAAAAGATATAATCTGACTCCTGCGCCAAGGATGGAGTTATTCACAATTCAATTTGGAAGCCTAGAGCCGGTTGTTGTGCTGTTGATGGTATAGACTCCTCCTCTCGGGGGATTAAACCCACTGTCGATATCCCAGAGGATGATGAAGAGGGGTGGACCCTTGTTACTAGGTGAAGGCCCTAGAACCAAAGGCGGGACCAATAACTGCCCCTGCTCTGTAGTAAGAGACAAGGGAGAAAAAAGAAACCTTAGCGCAGGAGAAGTGGGAAGAGTCTGAGAACAAATAAGAAGCAGGACATTCAACCTATAGAGCTACTTAAGCAAGAGCTGCTTACTCCTATCACATTGGAAGAGTTCTTCCCAGTGGGCTTTTTGGTAGAGTCACTGTTAACATAACCTTGTGTACTGAGCTTGAAGATGGAGAAGAGGAAAAATAGGAAGATTCTCTAAAAGGAGATGATAAAACTCTGATCGTCTTAGAGGCTTAACCAACACACTTGGATTAGAGGTAATTCTTTCACCTACCAGAGGAGATGCATCGGTGTGTTGCCACCGCCCTTCAACACCCCAAAGCTTTCTGCTGACATGGTCGGGAACATTGAAGAATCCTTGAAAGGCCTTGCCCAGTACACCACTTGCAACATGGCTATCACTTTCACTGATGACGACTTATTGTTAAGCTCTAAACTTCATAACTGTCCTTTGTTTGTGACCAGTTATATCAGGGAGCAAAAAGTCAAGCGCATACTGATAGATGGAGGTTCTGCCGTTAACATCATGCCTAGGTCTACAGTGAATGAGCTAGGAATCACGGTAGAAGTCTAAGAGTCGTATGGTGATTCAGTGGTTTAGCCTGGAGAGTCAGTGTGCAATTGGCATGATTCACCCAGAGATAACGATGGGAGATCTACTAACATCTTCAATCTTCCATGTAATTGACTCCAAGACATCGTACAAATTGTTACTTGGATGCCCGTGGCTCCATGAACATGGAATAGTGGCTTTTACCCTCCATCAATGTCTTAAGTATTACCAAGGGGGCGAGAAGAAGATCAATGGTGATGTCAAGCCATTTACAAAGGCAGAATCACATTTTGCCGATTCTAAATTCTTTGAGGAGGGCACCGCACTTAAGAAGACTATGCCCTCCATAATTTCCTCCACAAGCAGGGGAGAGCCGAAGGCTATAGATAATCCTAAGGTAATACTAAAGCATAATGGCATGAAACAGCAAGAGCACCGTAAGGAAACGCTGAACAAAAGACTATCACCCAACTTGCTAAACATGTCGCCAAGCACGGAGGGGTTTGCACAAATCACATGCCACCAGTCTTAAGATATGTTCCCAAAGCTTGTCGCAAGAAAGGAGAAACACCCTTCAGTGGGTCCGTAAGTGAAAATACTTGGGGCAAGGCTATGAAGAAGGATAGCGGGGTCAACTTGAGCACCCTTAAAGAAAGTGTTACGTTACCAACACGAAACATGTACCAACCGAAGGTGAGCAGACCCTCTCCGCCTGGATTTGTCTCTTGTTCCAAGATCTTATTAGATGGAGATGAGAACTTACCAAATGTGCGAATGAAAGAAGGATTTGACCCGAATGCATATAAACCTATGGAGAAAGCGGGTTATGATTTTAACAATCCTGTTGCGTTAGGGAAGGTAGTGGAGGTGAAAACCTACGGCCTCAATGAAATGTAGAAGAAGATTGAAGAACAAGGAGGTCTAGTGGAGGTTCTAAAAGTGGGCCTTGGTTATACACCAGTGCAGCTGATCAAGGTATCAAGGCGACGCAAGGCTAAACAACATGTGGTTCAACATATCTCTGGTGGAGAAATGGATGAGAGTGAGGATGAAAAGGCTCAACCTCCTATAAAGCCTTCAGTATTTTATAGGTTACAACCATCTATCTCAAGGAAACGCCCGTTCATCTTCACTAGAATTAAGAGGGGTCAAAACCCTAAGTCTCCTATGCTCTGGAGAATAAAGAATCATACACAACCAAGACCTTCGGTGTTCAACAGAATCACAAAAGCAAAAGAACCATCAAATCCATTACCCCAAGAACAAAAGGATTCAGTGTTCAATCGACTTGGTGATGGAAACGAAGTGCAAAGTTTTATCCCTTCGCGCATGAAGCGGTTTTCAACTCTGGATGTGAAGACAGATGGTTCCTTAAGGGTGAAGAGACGCACTGTGGTCTTACTGGTCAGCCAAGAAGTTTTGACATCGACAAAGGAGATAGGCAAAAAGAAGTAACTTCTTCTAATCACATCATACTCTAAGAATGTGAAGAATCAGAGTCAGAGATAGACCCTTGAAGATGGGGGCTAAGCTACAGTTGATGATTTAAAGGAATTGGATCTCGGAACTACTGAGAAACCTCGCCCTATCTATGCAAGTTCATTGCTTACACCCGAGGAAGAAAAGGAGTATTTCAATCTCCTCTCAGAGTACAAGGACGTGTTTGCATGGAGTTACAGTAAAATGCCAGGGCTTGCTCCCAAAGTTGCAGTCTATTGCTTATCCCTCAGGAAGGGTGTTTCGCCTAAAAAACAACCTCAACGATGCTTTTGTCCAGAGTTAGTACCTAAAATCGAAAGAGAGGTCAACAAACTCATGGAGGCAAGATTCATTCGTGAGGTAAAATACCCGACTTGGATTGCAAACGTTGTCCCTGTAAGGAAGAAGAATGGGGAACTTCGTATTTGTGTAGACTTCCAGGATCTCAACAGCGCTTACCCAAAAGATGATTTCTCATTGCCCGTCACCCAGCTCATGATCGATTCAACCATGGGACACAAAGCCTTATCCTTTATGGATTGTACTACGGGATACAATCAAATTCAAATGGCGCCAGAGGACCAAGAAGCCAAGGCAGTTCGCACTCCCAAACGCATCTTCTGCTACAAGGTTATGCCCTTCGGTTTGAAAAACACCGGAGCGACATACCAAAGAATGCAAACTATCTTTGATGACATGTTGCATAAAACAGTGGAGTGCTATATTAATGACCTGGTGGTCAAGTCAAAAAGAAGAGCAGACCACCTACAAGACCTTTGTCGAATTTTTGATAGGCTGAGGATATGTCAACTAAAGATGAATCCTCTTAAATGTGTTTTCGGTGTCACTTCAGGGAAGTTCCTAGGCTTTATAGTTCGGCATAGCGGCATTGAGATTGACCAGGCCAAAATCAGGGCAATCCAAGAGATGCCTGCCCCAAAAAATCTCAAAGAACTACATGGTCTTCAAGGTCATTTGGCTTATATCATAAGGTTCATATCCAACCTCGCCGGCCATTACCACCCATTCCACCACCTCATGAAGAAGGGTGCACAATTCAAATGGGACCAGTCATGCCAGAAAACCTTCGACAGCATCAAGAAGTACTTGTCAACTCCACTAGTTCTGGGAGCACCAATTCTAGGAAAACCTCTCATACTATACATTACAGCTCAAGAGAAGTCTTTGGGGGCATTGTGCGCCCAGGAAAATGAGGAAGGCAAAGAAAGGGCTTTGTATTACCTAAGTCGCACTTTTTGGTTAGGGTTGAACTGAATTATCCCCCGATCGAAAAGATGTATTTGGCGCTCATGTTCGCCATTCAAAAGTTAAGGCATTACAAGCAAGCTCATACAGTGCGAGTGACTTCTAAAGCTAACCCCATCAAATACATCCTATCAAGGCCAATTCTAAGTGGGCGACTGGTAAAGTGGGCCGTAATCTTGAAGCAATATGACCTTGTTTGCGTGCCACAAAAGGCCGTTAAAGGACAAGCATTGGTGGATTTCTTAGCAGATCACCCAATCCTTGATGCTTGGGAGCTAAATGATGACTTGCCTGGAGAGGATGTGTTCTTAGTTGATATCCTCCCACCTTGGAAGATGTATTTTGATGGAGCCGCGAGACGTGATTATGCTGGTGCAGGAGTAGTCTTTGTTTCCCCAGAAAAACATGTCCTCACTTATTCATTCGTCCTAACTCAGTTATGTTCTAATAATACGGCTGAATATCAGGCATTGATTCTAGGCCTTCAAATGGCCATCAAAATGGGAATCAAAGACCTTGACATCTATGGTGATTCTCAATTAGTCATCAAGTAACTTCTCGAGGAATATGAAGTCAAAAAGGATGACCTCCTGTCCTACCATAAATATGCCTTATGACTACTCGATAAGCTTGAAACCATCAGGTTATAGCATGTTCCTAGAAGTGCCAACAAGATGGCTAATGCACTTGTAAACTTCGCAGCCACTTTGGCACTGGGGGCAGAAGAAAGTATGAATGTCTCTGTTTGCAACCGGTGGGTTGTTGCATCTCTCGTTGAAGAGTTTGAGGAAGAGGTCAATGCGGTTAGTACCCAGGAAGTAGAGGAAGAAGACTGGCGCCAGCCACTCATTGATTATTTACAATATGGAAAGCTTCCTAATGACCTGAAGCATAGGACGGAAGTTCAGCGAAGAGCTCCCCACTTCCTGTATTTTAATGAGACGCTTTATTGACGCTCCATCATTGGCCTTTGGTCACATTGCTTAGATAAAGAAGAGGCTAGACAAACAATGGAGGAAGCACACTCAGGAGTATGTGGTGCACATCAAGTAGGACCCAAATTGTATGATCAAATTAAGAGGATGTGTTATTCTTGGCCTACCACGGCGTAAGATTGCATGGACTATGCAAAGAGGTGCAAGCTCTGCTAATTTCATACCAATTTTATTCATCAACCTCCTGAGCCGTTCATCCAATCATGGCATCTTGGCCATTTGAAGCTTGGGGACTTGATGTTGTGGGTCCTATCACTCCAAAATCTTCCGCTGGCCACTCGTACATCTTGGCGGCAACTTACTACTTTTCCAAATGGGCAGAAGCAATCCCACTGAGAGAAGTCAAAAAAGAAAATGTTGTTGATGTTATACAAACCCATATCATCTACTGATATGGCGTGCCTCGATATATTATCACTGACAATGGCAAATCATTTGTTGACAAGCTGGTGACCGCTCTTTGCGAAAAGTTTAAGTTTATCCAACGCAAATCCTCAATGTACAATGCACCTGCAAATGGGTTGGCAGAAGCTTTAAATAAGACGCTTTACAACTTACTAAGCAAAGTGATGGCAAAATCAAAACGTAATTGGCATAAAAGGTTAGGGGAGGCCCTTTGGGCATACAGAACCATGTACAAGACGCTGACCCAATCAACTCCTTTCGCTCTGGTGTATGGGGTTGAAGTGGTATTACCTTTCGAACTTTAAATCCCTTCACTCTGTATTGCCATATAGGAAGGCTTGACCAAAGATGAAAATCATAAGCTTCACATGGCTGAGCTCGAGGCCCTTGATGAAAAAAGACTTCTAGCGCATCAAAAGTTGGAATGCTATCAAGGTCGCCTATCATGAGTGTTCAACAAAAAGGTACGACGGCGTTCATTTCAAGTTGGAGATCAAGTGCTCGCGGTAAGAAGACCAATTATTATCCCACACAAGACTAGAAGCAAGTTCACTTCCAAGTGGGATGGCCCTTACGTGATTCGAGAAGTCTACACCAATGGCGCTTATAGGATTGTCGGTACCGACGGAGTACGAGTTGGGCCGATAAATGGCAAGTTCCTAAAACTTTATTATCCTTAGTATGTTAATGCATGTAGGCTCTTAAACATAAGCCTAAACTGTTGATTCTTTCAAGTTAAACTCCATTGTACTACTCCTGGCCCATAAGAGTACAAACTGTGAACAACGAAACAAAAAAAAAATCTTATTGTTTGAACTACATATGGCTTGATCCTTTAGGGTTCCGCTTCAAGTACGTAGGAAACTTTGGTATGCACCTAAGTACAGTCATCATCATCATAAAAAAAAAAAAAAATAAAGTTTGGTGATGCTAAAAAAAAAAACCTTCATTTGATTACAGGTTTTATACAACTTGTGAGTTTAAAGGAGAAACATAGAGATTTGGCTGGCTATAAATTCATATGTTGTTATGAAGTTGATAATTGTGGAATCCAAATCACAAAGAAAATCAACTAAGACAAATGTGTAGTAATGAATAAAAGAAAATTTTCATATGAGCTTTATTCAATAGATATCAAGCTTACATCACAACAGTGCAAAGTGCATTACAAATCCATCTCAAAAAAAAAAAAAAGAAAAAGAGGAGGTAACTATGGATCCCATTGAAAATTCTTTAGATCTTCGAAAGACTCCTTTATTTAGGTCTCAGCCTTCTCTAAACTAGCGTTTGTGGCTGCATCCATCACTTTAGTGGCATTAAGCATGTCAATCTGACCCTGCAAGTCAATAACTTCCTGCTCAGCTTCTTGAAGCAAATGCTTGCTGGCCGCCACCTAAGCGCTAAGATCTTTCTGTTGATCTTCCAAAAGTTGAAGTTCTTTCAGTAGCTCCTGACGCCTCGATTCAACATGCTTCAGCTCAGCCGTCTTCGCTTCATAATGGGTGCCCTATGTGTTCAACTGACGGGAGGCCTTATCAAGCTTACCTTGCACCTCCATGCGATAACTATCATGCTCTTCAGCAGATGTTCGACCGAAGTAGCTCTATTGCGGGTCCTTGAGATCACATGCTTGCTTGATCAACCCTTCAACCTTGCTCTCTAAAGGAGTGACGTCAGCACCTCTTTGAAGGATAGTGGCAATAAAGGCTACCAAATCGCCTTTAAGAGAAGGAAGTCCATCAAAAGGGGTAGCGACACACCTTGTCAAGTATGGCTTTACCAAACACTTGCGCAGCATTCTCATCCACCTCCTTTATAATGGCATTAGCGTTAAGGACAGAAATTCCCCCTTGGGGAGCCCTCAAAGGGCATTGTGGGCGAGGTACCAGTGAAGGAGCATTGACTCTACGAATGGAGTCGACCTCATCATCATTCGGGGAACAAACACCCTATGGGTCAACTAATCTCGATCTGCTGTCAAACAAATGTTTACCAAAGGATGGTATTTGCCCAACCGACGGAAACCATTGACTTCTCGAAGGTAGAGGAACGTGTACAAGTCCCTCCTTGAAATTCACATAATCGCTTTCCCCCTAATTAAAAAAAAAGATATGTATGCAGGGGCGAAGAAGGTGAGATACACATTTGAAAACAAAACATGCTTCTATTTATTTTTAAGAAAAAGAAAAAATAAGGAAGGGACTACCATGCATTCAGTAGGATTAGGTTCAGCATCGAGGATATCCATGATATTCTCAGCACCTTCTGGGGGAAGCTCGATTACCTTTTTGGTACTTGGCTCACAAACTCCAACAGGTAGCTCATCCTGACCATTCACAGCAAGATTAATTAGAGGATTAGACTTGTGTCTACATGTCTCAGCAGGTGGAATATTTGCAACGTTCTTCAATCTCATTCGTTACCTGTGGTAATGGCGCAATGCTTTGAATAGGGATTACAGGGATGGGCGTCGTTGGGATGACAACATCTGTTCCTGGAATCTTGACACGGGAAGAACCACCCTCCATCAACGGAATGAAAGGCTCTAAGGACTTCCCAGAACGAACAATCTTCAACTTAGGTTTAGAACCAAGTTTGCCTTCATCCTTTGAAATGTTCGTGTTAGATAAATAACTTCGTTTCCTCTTGGAATCACTGGCATGTGGACTGCAAGTCAAGGAGACGAACATCTTGGGCCACCATTTGCAAAATGCATGAGTGGTATTCCTCTCGAGTAAATTACATCGCCTAGGAAGTAAGACTTGGGACCCTATTCCATAGCGCGTGAGCATGTGATGATAGCGAAGCATTGTTTCTAGATCAGGAAGATTATCGAAGTCCATATTAGTAGGAACATCCTGATAGAAACCAAATTGTCTACTGAATCGGTTGGGGCAATAGTGTTCCATGACGAGGTTGTCTTCACAACAGTAAGCGACAAAACTCGAACGAATGCTAACAAAATAAGCAAAGTCAGCCCTCAATAGCTTGCTGCCATCCACGAGAGTCTCCTTAAGTCGGTTGATGATGGATGAATGCCAGCAAAAGCCCCTCTTAGAACCAATGAGTTCTCGGGCCTCTTCAGGCTGAAACGACTTGGCTCGACCAAGGCCACTAAACTTCACCATGCCTGAACTGGAGGAAGCCTCACCAACTAGCTCGTATACATCAAAGTTTTTGGCTAACCAAGCGTAAAGGAAATGAGCAGGAAAATGGCCCCCACTTCTACCAGGATATGAAGAACGAGAGAGCTCATTGAGTCCCTTGTAGATACTCGCAAGGATTGCTGTAGGAAGGCAATAACCTATACCCGATGCCATCAATGATGCGATGCTGAAAGTGCCAGAACGTATGCAACCAGCATCTCTAACTGGCAAGATGAATGTGCATAGCCAACAGAAAAGAAATGCAGCTAGAAAGGTCTCGGTACGTTGGCCAATAGCCACTCCCAGCTCGTCGAAAATGGCTTGACAATCACTCCACGCATGGGCTCCTGCGTCGGTGAGGGAAGACAATATTCTTGGATGAGGGATTTGGTTGTCTTGATCAGGCTTCTTAGAAACATGGTACTTGTTGCGCCATCGAAACTAAAAGGAAATCCACTGCTCTATGGTTGGCTTGCCCTTGCGACCTTGCATAAGTTTGTGGTAAGCAACGAATAGATAAGTGCAACTCAACAGAAGCTTGCTTGTGAGTTCCCGTTGAGTAGGAACAACTTCATCATAAAAACGCCCCAAGAGAGGTAGCCTAAGGAAGCTGTAAATATCGAAGATAGAGGGGGACACCTCGCCTTTAGAGGTATGCAATGTGTTCATTTCGGGGCACCAATACTCGCACACCACCCGAATTAGGTTTGAACACCGGTCATAAAGAAAGAGCGAAGCATACAAAGCATCAAACAGATGAAGGGTTGTGAGTTTATCATTACAACGAACGAGGATATCCTCTAACCACTCCCAATAAAGCGGCTTGTAAGAAAATTCCCTATGTAGCGGTAACTTAGCCCATAATTTGTGCTCACGCTCTATGTCATGACGTAGCAATTGGTAAGAGGGGAGATTCTCTTTTATTTTAATGTGAGGAGAGAGCAAAAACGTTTCGCCTGTCTTCAAATTCTCCTTGGACCACTAAGGACGTCTCGGGGGGACCTTTAACACAATCAGACTTGCACAAGGATATTATAGGATTGCGGATGGACGACTTTGTCTCTTCTCTATCCACAGTCATTTTCACTAGGTTGGATGTGTAGATAGCGTCGCCCGCTAGTAGTTTTGTCCATAAAATTGACCATCTTGAATAGACCCTGCATCCATAGCGGAAATGAAGAAAATTGAGTTATAGGACTTGTCACAGAGGCAGTCGTAGCAATTTAATAATCGGATGAGGACTTAAAAAAAAATTCTTAGACATGGAAGCACTAGAGAACCAAAGAAGAAAAAAAAAAAAAATGGGCACAAATGCAAGTAAGGGCTTTTCAGCAGTCAAATTAGCCTCTTGAGAACTTTCACCTTCGGAAGGTCGCCTTAGGAGGAAATTCAAGGTTAACCCGTTGATGTACCGAAAAGGGGTTAGACATTTAAAAGTTAACCGGTACTAAATCAAATTTACCTCTTGAGAACTTTCACCTTTGGAAGGCCGCCTTAGGAGAAAATTCATAGTTAACCCGTTGATGCACCCAAAAAGCTTAAACATTTAAAAGCTAATCGATGCTGAATCAAACTCGCCTCTTGAGAATTTTTGCCTTTGGGAAGTTCGCATTAGGAGGATTCATGGTTAACCTGTTGATGCACCCAAAAGGATTAAATATTCAAAGGTTAACCGATATTGAATCAAATTTGCCTCTTTAGAATTTTCGCCTTTGGGAAGTTGGCCTTAGGAATATTCAAGGTTAACCCGTTGATGTATCCAAAAGGGTTATACATTCAAAGGTTAACCACAGTAAATTATTGCATAAATTTGCACCCAAAAAAAAAAAGAAAAAACAGTCTTGACACAAATTTTAAAAAATGGACAGATTGAAGTAAATAAGCAAGAACGATGCAAATTTTGATTCATATTGATATTATCTAAGCAAATCAAAAAAAAAGGAAAAAGAAGAGCGGCAAAAATAAGCACCAAGCAGTAGACCTAGCAAATGGGTCGTTTGGGTCGGGTATGGGTCGGGTCATAGTTTTGTTCGGGTCACTTTCGGGTTAATCATGTCTGGGTCGGATGGGTTCGGGTTTGGGTCACTTTCGGATCAGTGATGTTCGGGTCGGGGACGGGTTCGGTTCGGATGAAATTCGGGTCGGGTCTGTTTCGGGTTGTCTACAGTAACCCGGTTTGGATCGGGTATGGGTTGAGTCTAATTTGAGTCGGATGAAATTCAGTTCAATATTCGGGTGAATGTCGAGTCGGGTGTAAATCGAGTTAGACATAAATTAAGTCTGGTTAATTTCGAGTCAGTGCATATTTTGATTTTTGAATGTGCTCAATTCTAATCTTAAATTATATTTAAAATATAAAATCTATTTAATTAGACAAGCCCATTTATTCTATATTCTTCTGTTAATTCATATGTTAACGTTTATACGTCTATATATATATATATATATATATATATATATATATATATATATATATATATATATATATCTTTGAAAGCTCAAATAAAATTAAAAGAAACTTTTGTAATGGAAATATTTATGAGCCTAATTATACATTTATTATGAAAGTTACTAAGTTACAAGTACAACTCATCCATGGCCCTATATCTTGTGTGATTTGTAATTATCTAAAGAACTACAGGTTGTTAAGTTAAGATTCAAGTATCTCAATTGAGGTCATGCTATGACAAAACTAGTGAACCAACCTAACGCCAAAGTCACCAATTATGATTCATGAGTCAATTGACTGAATTGTGTCATTTGTAGGGCTCAACACCAAAATATATTATATATGTACCTTGGAAAATGACAAAAAAAGAAAGGAAACGATAAAGTTTTTATTTTGACCCCGGTGTTGCTGTGTTGGTGTATAACTTCACATTCGTCAATTGTCATATTTGAGTTGGTAAATAGGAACAGGCTGACTCAAGTCAACATTTTCAATAATGAATTCAATGTTCTTTCGATAGCTCGTTAAGTAATTTTATATCAAGATTCAAAAATTTGTCTTTGTGGGATTAACAACTTGATTTATATGTTCTCAATGAGTCAAAACTCAAAAGCAGCTGTAATATACGAGTATGTGTTAATTATCATTATATTTATGTGATTGCGAATGTTGCTTATCAAAAGTTCGAAACTCCAGGCTTGAAATTTAGGTGTCTAAAAGCTAAATGTGTTACATTATTATGAGATCATATGCAAATATATATTCTTGATTATGACTATGTAGAACTAAAATTTAAGCATGTTACGATGATAATTTAGGATCGTAGATTAGTAATGTAGTATTTTTTACGGAATGACGATAGTCACAAAATAATATTATAATTGTAGCATGCTTTAAGTCATGAAGTAAATTAAATAGTAAAATAATATTGCTTAATCCTGATAAGTTAATAATTTGTTAATTATGCCTATCTTTTCATAATTTTTATTTTGACCAAATATTATATCTCTTATGTTTTTATTAGTTATTACATATCTATCAAATTTTCTTTAATTTTTTAATTTTCTTTAATTTTTTTATAAAATTTTCCTCTTAAGCCTTAAATCATTTTATTTTTCCCTCCTACACTCAATTAATTGAGTTATAAAATTTTAGAATTCTCCCCCCAAAAATTTCTAAACCTAAAACCTTGCTGGGCTACCGGCAAAAAAAAATTTGCTAAATCTAAAACCTAAACCTACATAGACACAACCCCTCAATCTTCTTCTTTCTTTCTGTTCGACTGTTCGGCACTTCGGCCCCTCCTCACTTCGTCACAGTCGCCTGCTTCGCCATTCGCCCACTGCCGCTGTGCCGCAACCCCTCTCTCACAGTCGCCCATCGCCGGTCGTCCCTTCTCTCACAGTCATCCCCTCAGTGTCGTCCCCTCTCTCATAGTCGTCGTTCGCCGGACTCGTCGCCCAGTCGCCAGTCGCCCACTGCCCACAGCTTCACCGACCCTCACGCCTGACTAGGGATATTTTGAGCATGTTCTTAGCATAAATCCCATCTTGTTGCTTACTCTGTGGTCTGTATTTATACGGTTCTATTTTGCTATGTTTTCCAGATTTGTGTACTTAAGTTGAACATAGATTGTGATGGCTGCAAAACCAAAGTCAAGAAGCTTCTCCAGAAAATTGATGGTAAAAATTTTCTCCTTTTCTCCCTACAAATCAGATCTGAAAACCTTTATTCTTTTTTCTTTTTTTGTTCTTTTTGTTTAGTAGGTTTTAGGTTGAATTTGTCTTGTTTTGATTATTTCTAGAGTGTTTTAGCACCCACAACTCTCTCTCTCTCTCTCTCTCTCTCTCTCTCTCTCTCTCTGAGATTCACAGAGAGGATGGGGTGGTTTTCCAGACATCCAAGTGACAGAGTGTGGGGTGTACAGTGTGCACCAAAAAAAGAACAAAAAGGGAAGGACTCCAGATTTGCAGCGATACAGCTAAATTTCTTTTTCCGTAGCGATGTTTGGCTGGTTGAATTGCTAAGATGATCAGTGTGATTGGCACTGCCTTTTTCTCTTTAGCTTCTAAGGATGGAAGATTGTCGGTCATCATCCTTCCCTCTGCACTGTTCAGCTTCTATGATGCAGAATTTATTTTGTCCAACAAATTTTTGAAATAACATGTGCTGTGTGTGCAGATTCGCAGTGCTTAAGAAACACTTTTAGGTTCTTTAACTCCTCTCAACAACGCAAAACCAGCAAAGATTGAAGTGGAGCCATCTAAGATGAATGATGACTTACTATCAAGACTCAAGAGAAATGGACAACACATCTCTCCTCCTTGGGTTGTTGGTGAGCAATTTGTATTTATATTTTATACCTCATTCACCTTAGTATGCTATTGTCAGAGATTCTTCCTTTAATGAGTGAAACCTTTTCCTTTATTCTTTTATGTAGGAGGAGGATGATTTTTATGTACGGTACTACACACTTCAACTGTTAATTGCACTACTTGCAAACTCACTGAGTAGGTATTTCTATTACCAGCTTCCTTCTTATGCTCAATGATTGGTGATGTTCCATACATAATTAGTCTCTATTCATGAACAGGTTACAAGGGGCAATTTTGGCTATTCCTTGTGGTATAACTCAACTGATGGATATGATAATGGATCGTGAGGTAAGAATCCACTAAGAATTGTTGTTGCATTTGTAGAAGTTCTATATCTAATTTGTACATGATAGCAACTTTATTTTGGATTGTTGTTGAATTTGTAGTAGTTGAACTAAGAATTTGCATGTGGCATTAATGTTATAATTTGGGGGATGTCGACCCCATGTCTCCGGGTGGATAGCCCGTTGAGTTTGACATTGTGATGTGGATCATTGTTTATGTTACGGCCAAACTAGCTTTACAAGCATTGAACTACTATAATGATTGACAACTTATTGGATTAGCAATTTACGGGTTCAGGTTATATTCGAGTCGGGTATACTCGGTTCGGGTTATATTTGGGTCAGGTATACTTGGTTCGGGTTTAATTCGGGTAAAATTGAGACGGGTAGGAATCGGATCGGTTTTAGAACGGGTCGGGTTCGGGTTATCCATTTTCGATTCACTTCGGGTCGGGTCACTACGGATCGGGTATAAATTGAGTCGGGTCATTTCGGATGTGGGTCATTTCGGGTGTGGGTCAATTTCGAGTTTCGTTCAGTTATGGATCGGTTTATGTCGGGTGTTCGGGTCCAAATCGGTTCAACCCATTTCGGGTGTCGGTTCGGGTATGGATTAGGGTCAATCGGTTCGGGTTTCAGGTCTCGAGTCAGTTTTGCCAGGTCTACCAAGCAGCGTGAAAGAACAGCAATAAAAAAAATGAAGAAGAAGAAACGCAGAAGAACCAGGCGGCGCAAGAGGAGCAAAGGCAAGCAAAATTACCTTCGAGTGTTGCTTCCTTATACTATTAACAATGGAGTGCTCTAATTTCGTCACACTGCCTTTTTCACTTCTATAGTTCCGTTTCTGGTACGAATCTCACAACTGCAGAGAGAGATAGAAAGGAGATGCGATGTGTATTCTTAGTAATCAATAGTAAAACAATAAAAAGAGGAGAGTACTTTACAACAAATAGAAATCAAAGTGAAGAGAGGGTAACAAAGAAGCATGCGATGAGGAGATGTTCATGCGCACAGCAATGGAGTAAAATTTGTCTCAAGCATGGTTTACGAAGCAAGCATTTGCAGCAAAAAAAAAACAAAAAGAAAAAGAAAAAAAAGAGGAAAAGCATTACCAATACCGTGCACCCAATTGGAATTTGGTGATGAAGGTGATGACCATATGTTATATATATTAGGTCAATAGAATAAAAATCAAGACCTAATTTGATACATTCCAAAAAAAAGGTTTATGGGTGTGGTATGCATTAATAGAAAGTACAAAATCTTTTACGTTGATTGATACATTTTATTCAGGCAAGTTTCTTATTCCAAATTGAAGAAAGAATCCTGAGGGTTTTTATTGATATATTCAATTTGAGTGAAAAAAAAGAAAAAAAAAGGAGACCAATAAATTGGTTCGTAACTCTTATTGAAGACCCTATCAAGTCAATGATTTCGACCTGAGTACTATATAGCTGGAGTTGTGCAGATTTTCACATTCAAATTTCGAGACCTGTCCACACCAAATATTCCAAGATCATGGATGTGGCCAACTCTCGAGGGGTCATTTGTAGAATACAAATTTTTGCTAGCTAATCAAGACCTGCCACGTGGAAAGAAATGAATACTTTTATTTTTTGCCCAATTACAGCAAGCCACGTGTTAAATTAATTACGGCATTCCATTAAGTATTAAATACTTATTAGAAATGTATGCGACCAATTAAAAAGTTCCACATGACATAAATGATGTAGAAAATAAATGATTACTCCTTTTAATAGAGACGAAAAGAAAAACCTTAACCCCAACTTTTCTATAAAAAGAGAGCTACCCCTCTCATTCAGAGGTCGACATTTTAGAAGAACTCATAAGAGCTCGAGACTTTTCTCTAGCAGAAGACAACAAGCACTCCAAATACGTGTCATCTACGGCAGAGATTAAACTCACATCTTGATTGAGATTAAGCCTATCATGCCCTCTCTCAAGATCAAATTCATTCAAATTTACTCAAGGAGATTGAATAAGAAGATTTATTACGCTTGTTCTTGTAACAGTTATACAGAGATTGTACAAATTCTTTGGTAAATACAAAAATTCAATTTGTTACTCAATTTCTTGTTCAATTTATTGCAGGCTTGAAATTTGTGTTTACAAAGGGCTAAGCATAGAACCTTCTTTTATGGGTTATGCACATTCAAAGCTTAAATGTTTGATTCGTTAGGGACACAACCATGTCTTACTTGAATTTTCATTCAAACACTCATTCATACAATAAGCACAGGATATGTACAGAGATCTTCCTTTCTTATTTCTAAACAGCATAGAATTTCGTTAATTCCCAACTATAGGCTACGTGATCTAACACGTGATTTATGCCTTGTCTGTTCTGTTCGCTTATACAAGATGCTTAAACACATGAACTGGAGATTATGCAAGGAGCTTTTTTTCACAAAACATGTACGTTCAAACTCATATGCTCGATGCATTACAAGGATATGGCCATGCTGTACTTAGAATCTTAATCACAAGATATGCACAAGAATCCTTCTTTCTTTTTCTGAAAACACTTAGCCTCTTTAGGCTCATAAAAACTCTTTCCTTAGCCTCTTTAAGGCTCATACTCTTTAAAAGAATCTCTTTCGTATTGGTCCTACAATGACTCTTATAAGCTTTTCACATTTTATTCAATCTGCCCTCTTAATGGCCCTTAAAAACTTTCCTTCTTTCTGAAATACTTAAAAAGACGAAATGCCAACTGCTTTTCTTTGCTTATTAGGAAAATATTTCTAGCATAAGATCATTACAGGGTGCTGATTCGGTGAGATCTATTCTCAACCCTATAGTGAAACCTAACGCTCACGCTTAAGCTCTTACTAGCGGGATGACTACATATAATATATTGGACCATTACCCTCGTCAGAGTCTTCTAGGGTTTCTAGTACTAGAACTTATTCCCTAGACTAACATCATTCATATCATATTGTCCAAAGTACATTATCTTAGCTAATTTAAAGCGTATGGCCATAACGGCTAAGAAGTTTGCTGGCTCTCACAGCGAAATCATTTTTCATACAATGCACTCTCTTTTTATTTAAACTCCTTAGGGATTCTCCCGTTCTAGCAGGTTCACTCCCAAAAATATATTTATATAATTAAAATAAGCCATCGATTGTTAATAATTATGGCTACTATTAGTTACAACCACAAAATCCTTCCTTTTCAAACTTATCCTCACTCGCAGAATGCAACTTAATGACATGAAGGGAAGACATGTTTGCACGCAACAATTCAAACACTTCATAATCAACTCAGTAGAATAAGCCACATATAACCTCGCAATCCACATGATTGCGGTAAATAACAACCCAGGCTCCCTACTCACTCAACACTAACCACAAAGAACCTCAAAATTCTCATTAGTTCATCTTCAAGCCATCCGACTATCAACTCGTTTTTCAATTCTATAACCATAGCATATCATCATGAAAGTCAAATGAAATAAATACGTATAAACTTACTGAGCGAGCAGCAATAATTCAGCAGCTCGATACAGCATATATAAGCATATATATGTATGTATGTATGCATGTATGTATGTATGTATGTATGTGTATGTGTATATATATATATATATATATATATATATTATATATATATATATATATATATAGAATATATATATATATATATATATATATATATATATATATATATATATATATATCTACCTACATTGCATTGACTCAAATGAAATATTTAACGAACTGAAACAAACTAATAGGGCATGAAACTAGCTTGCATTCATATTTCACAATCAGGAAGTAAGCATGCCAAGTTCAAGTCGCTTTCAAGCATAATTTCATTAACTTAACAAGCATCGATTCAAGGCATTCTTAGTTCTTTTCGGAGTTACTTTCAAGCACGAATGAACTAACTTAACAGGCATCGATTCAAGGCATTAAGCATGCCCAACTCATGTCATTTCTAAAGCATAGTTTAGTCATATTAAGGCTTACATATCAGTTTTAACTAACCAAGGTTATTAGGTCGTTTTCAAACTTTAATCACCGACTTGACATGCATCGTTTCAAAACATTCATAGATTATTTCGGAGCTACTTCTCAAGCATGAATTAACTAAACAAACAAGCATTGATTCGAAGTATTCATATATTATTTCGAAACTACTTTTTTCAAGCATGAATTAACCAAATACACAAGCATCGATTCAAAGTCACCTTCAAGCATTAATTAACTAAACTAACATATATCGATTTAGGGCAATCTTAGGCATAAAATCACTCCAATTTGTCTGACTAATTCTAAACTAACAAGTATTGATTTAAATTGAATTTAGCTGAAACAGAGCATGCTTAATCAGCCATAGCAATCCCAATTAATCTGGCGAACCCTAGACTAATATGCATCATCAGTTAATGGCTAAAACCTTTTCGAAATTACTAATATTTAGGAGGTGAGAAATACCCACCTGGTCTCCAAGCTAAGGACCCGATTTAGGGTTTGGTTTGGCGCATCGGAGTCGTGTTCCTCCTACCGTTGCTCTGCCTCCTTCCTCCCTGGCATTCTCCCGGCTTGGAACCAGGCGCCAATGGTAATGGTGGTGGTGGCTGGTGGTTCCTTGGGTGGCTAGGGTTTCCAAACCCGAAACCCAGCCGCTACATGTCTCGCTCAATCACTCTCTATCGCTCTCTCTTTATTCGCCGGCTATGCTCGGACTGCCGCCGTCCTCCCTTTCGGTTCGTGACCGCCGTGATCGCAGCTCCCTTTCCCCCTTGATCTCTCTTCTTCTCTCTCTGCCTTCACCGGCGACGAACGGGCTGGTGGAACAGGCGCCGGGTTGGCGTGCGCACCAAGGTGGCATCGCCGCCGCCGTGGCCGCCCCTCCTCCGCCTCTCTCCTCCTCCTTCTCTCTGGTTGCTCGCGGGGCTGGGTAGCAGTGAGCCCCCCCTTCTCTATCGTGGTTTTACCCGGAAAGAAAGGGGTCTTTAACCCCTTTTGTCCTTTCTTTTTTTTTTTTTTGGTTGTTTAGGCAGTCTTACTAAACTAACTCCGTCCGGAATCATTTGGTCTTGCTAATCTCGTTGTTTTGTATTCTAAACCCAAGTCGATAATACAACCTTTAGTCGATTACTCATTCCCAAAATATATATCGAGGTTCGATTTAATAAACCACGAACTAATTCTAGGTTGACAACCTAATTGTGCTCGAAAACGACTAAATTAAACTATCGGCACAAATAGTACGAATTAACCTTAAAATCAATAAGAGCAGTAATAATTCTTTTTAATAAAATTATCGTTCCCCTAAACATATCAGTAATAATTTAAATCATATAATTAGTAAAATACGATTTTATGACGAAAAAGGCAATACGACCAACTTAACGTAAAATACGAAAACACGAGTGTTATAATTCTTATAGGTCAGTTGGATTCATAATTTTTTTTCCAGTTTTCCTACAATGTTTAACAATGATAAAACAAAGATTGTGCAGATTTACCTTATTTTTCTTTTCTCTAGTTGTAAATATAACTTTACTCATTTTAAGAGTTTCAACAATAGCATATTAAGGCCTTATTCTTTTCGTTGGTAAATTCAAATTTATCAATCTCAACCAAATTCAACTCACTTTAACCAATTTCAATCCACCTCACGAACTTCAATAAAAAATACTAACTTCAACCCACTTCAATCCATTTCAATCAACTTCAAACCATTTCAATCCATTTTAATTAATTACAACCTATTTTTTTACTATTTTAAACAACTTCTATCCATCATGCAAAAAAATTTAATCCAGTTCAACTGACTTCAACACCGGAATATCCCTCTCAGGCGTCTTCGCTCTGAACAGATTTTTCTTGAGGCTCCAATCAAAACACGGGTACACAAGAGAGACAGCCGGGGGGAATCTGAGAATGGCATTCTCGAGCTTAGCTCCGCTACGGAAGGTTAAAGCCTTACCCAATTCAGTTCATTCTGTCAAACTAAAATCTCAACAAAAAAACACAAAAAAAAAAAAAAAAACTATTTCCAGTTTTCATCTCTTGATCCGATTCTCACTGTGTGTTCAATTTTGTAGGCATATGTGGCTCGAATTGTTTGCAAGAAAAGAGACAGAGAAAGAGATAACTTCCCTTATACAGTCGTTGAAATCACGCCTCCACCCAAACACCTTGGAATCCGTTGCTTCCCGTCTGTAAGTGGCCATTTATAAGTAATTTCCCCATTTCTCTTCGTTGCTTTTATTTTGTGCTTTGATGATTGGTTAGCCTTCTGCATATCATAACTGACTTCCTTTTACTACAAAATTGGGAGGTAGGTTGAAATGAGGTCGTGAATTCTATGTGGGTATGAGATGGGCTGTATTATCTTGGTTTTATTGCCATGGAGAAATGCAGGAATAAGTGGTAATCAACATGGTTAAAGAAAATTAGCATAAGTGATTATGGAAGAATTAGTGTGGTTATTCAGTTAATCCATGCCAGAAATTCACGTAAGATTTTTCATTAAGTTAGTTCATCACCTCAGACCAAACAAGCCCAACGTTTAATTGGGGCTCTCATACATGTATACAAATTTGTAAATTATGGTTTTACTTGTATGTGTTGGCATGGTTAAGGGCTGGTGTAATGCCAATGAATATTGGCTTATGTAATTTTTCTTCATGATCTTATTCTACTAAAATCATCTACTTGTATCGTGTGCTTTAGTTGATGGTGTGATAATTTAATGGCATCTGTGCTCAGTTTGTACCAAGAAAACTTTGTAAATTTGCTTACAAGTTTACATTGGATGTGCTCATGGTCTTGTTTGTTTAGTGGTATAAGTTCAAAGTTCCATACTAAATGGCCTCTTGCACGATCAACTAGAAACAACAATCGTAAACCAAACCAAATTAAACTAAATATGCTGAAGTCAGCTTAGGCCAAGATGGAGGGGCTATGCGACCTTGCTAGCATAATTGATTATAGCGAAGCTATTTCCATTGAACCCTACATGAAATGCATTGACTGCCTACTACTCTATAACTAAAAGAAATTGAGGATATTTTGGTTAGAAATTTTGCTTTACTACATAATAGTCAAATTTTGACGACGTCTTTCTTATAGCTCCTGTTTGAGCTGCCTCAACAATGGACTCCAATAATACTGTTATAGTCACGGATGTAGTCAGACAGTTCATCTGAGCATTCCCTTCCAGCTTATTAGATTCACCACTAACAAATCAAACAATTATCGTTCGCTTTGTTCATGTTTCCATTGTCATTCGTATTTCTCTTCTGGAAGGAGTGAAGGACCCAATTTCATACTCAAGTTGTCTGATGGTAGAAAGGCTAGCAGGCAATTGGTCCTCACTCCTCACTAGACCTGGCAAAACTGACCCAAGACCCGAAATTCGAACTGAACGACCCGGATCTATACCCGAATCGACACCCGAAATGGGATGAACCGATTTGGATCCGAGCACCTGAAGTAAACCGATCCAAAACCGAACGAAACCCGAATTGTAGCATGACCCAAAATGACCCACACCCGAATGACCCAACCCAATTCAAACTCGATCCGTGGCGACCCGACCCAAAGTGGACCGAAGATGGACACCCGAACTCGAACTCGAACCCGAACCGAACCGTACCGTACCTGATTTAAAATCGATCCGATTCTTACCCGACTCAATTTTACCCAAATAAGTATTAACCTTTTTTTTTGGGTTTTAGTCTTTTCTCTTTTGGGGGAATTTTGAATTTTTCAAACTCAATTATTTGCGTTTAGGTGGGAAAAGAAAAACAACTTAAGAGGGAATTTTTACAAATGAAATCAATTAAAAGTTTAAGAGGAAGAAATAAAATAGTTGATAGTTTTAAGTTTTTAATTTGGTAGATATGTAGTAAAAATATAAGAGAAAAAATATTTTGTCACAATAGGAATTAAGAAAAAATAAGTATAATTAACAATTTATTAAACTTATTAGGATCTAGCAGTTTTATTTTACTATTTGATTAATTTAATGAATTAATGCAATGTACGCTATGATTATAAATTTATAATATCATTCTGTGACTATTGTCAAAAATTCTGCACCATTGATCTACTATTCTAAATCATCTTCATAACATGTTTAATTCTACAAAATCATATTCAAGAATGTAGCGTTGCATATGATCTCATAATAATATGACTCATTTGAATTTTGGACAATTAAATTTCAAGTCTCGAGTTTCGATAACGAGCATTCACAATCACATAAATGTAATGCTAATTGACACATATTCATATATTACCGTTGCTTTTTAGTTTTTACTCATTAAGTAAATGCAGATTAAGTTATTAATCTCATAAAGACAGATCTTTGAATGTTGATGCATGATCACTTAACGAGCTATCAAAGAGCATTGATTCGATTACTAACAATGCCGATTTGAACCAACCTATTTTTATTTACCAACTCCAAATATGACAAATGTGAAGTTATAAATCAACACTAGGGTCTAAATAAAAATTCGCTATTTTCTTTCCTTTTTTTTTTCATTTTTCAAGGGATATTTTGGTATTGGGGCTCACAAATGAGACCATTGACAAATGATTTGCGTTAGGTTGGTCCATTTATTTTGCCATCGTATGAACTCAATTGAGATGATTAAAACTTAACCTAACGACACATAATCTTTTGGATAATTGCACGGCTCACGCATTTGATATAGGGTTAGGGATGAGTTGTATACTTGTATTGTAATTTACTAATTTTCTTAGTAAGTTTAGAACTAACCCCATATATATATATATATATATATATACACACACACACATATATATATATACACACACACACACACACACACACACACACACACACACACATGCACGCACGCACACACCCCCCTACACACACACACACACACACACACATATATATATGTACATATACACGCGCCCGCGCGCACACACACACATTTACAAAATCAATTAAGCATTCATGTATGAATTAAAAGAGAAATATAGAATAAATGAGTTTGTCTAGTTAAACGGTTTTTATCTTTTAAATACAAGTTAAGAGTAAAGAACTAAAGATGGCTACATTGAAAACATACAATGATTTGAAATTAACTCAACTTGATTTATATCCGATTCGATTGACACCTGACCCGATATTGACCCAAACATTGAATTAAATCCCACGCTGCCCAAATTACACTTAACCCACACCCGATTCGAATTGGGCTACTGTAGACAACCCAAAACATACCCGACCCGAACTCTACCCGAACCGAACCCATACTGACCCGAACATGTTACCCGCAAGTGACGCGAACCCGAACTTCACCCGACCCAAAAATGATTGACCCGAAAGTGACTCAAACCTGAACCGAACTCGAACCCGACCTGAACATAGTTGACCCGAAAGTGACCTGAATCGAACTAAGACCCGACTCGTACCCGACCCGAATGATCCATTTGCTAGGTCTACTCCTGTCTCCTCACTCAGTGTCAATGATTATTTCAGTTAGGTAGCAAATGGGAAGAATGAAGGTCCTAGCATGTCCTTTGTCTCAATCACAGTGAAATTCAATATGGTTCCCCATGCAAACTCCAGAAGAAGAGTGTGTTGGAATAGTAGATGGAGGGAATTTGATGTATTTAGCATCATAAGTTTAATGGACTTGTACTACGCCTGATGAACTGTGATTGACATTGAACCAACTGAGAGATAGAAGATCGGTGTGGGGGACTTATTAAAAGTTACTGTGAGTTGCAGGCTTTGAGCCCTTGTGATAGTCCAGAAGTTCTAAAGGTCTCTTCCGCCTTAGTTCACCAGCACCTTTGCTTTGAAATCCTCTTGCATTTGTACTCTTGAGCTTACAATCACTACTATTTTGCCAATAGATCTCATTGTTCCATACAATCCTGTCAGAAATCTCTCGTAGAGCATTTTGAGATGGAGTATAGTTCAAGCTGTTCAACTCAGAGGAGCTTAGAAGTATTATCTCACTTATTAGACATATGTAAATAGTGAAATATTTCGTATGAGAAGTTGTCAAAAAGTATATGGCAATCAAAATTATTCAAAGATTTGTCTCAGAGTGTTGTCTATTGCAATTTAGTGAATGGAGAAGCCAAGGGCAAGAAGGGTGGGCTTTTGTTACTGTCTGTAAAACAATGGTTAATTGGTTCCAAAAGGAGAGAAATGAAGAGCTTTTATCTTCAGCTAAATTAGAAAAAGAATAAATGACACAGAGCCTATATTTTAAGGCTAGGTAGCTTCATTAGATGAAATAGACTCATACCGATTACTCCATCTACCCCATCTGGCTAGACGGTCAGAAACTAAAACCTAACTTAGACCTTAAAATGGCCAAAAATGATTTGTACTAGAACCAAAATTGACTTGGTCCAAATTAACCTACTTGGAATCCCGTGTTCCTGTATGAATGCGTTTTCTTGACTAGGTCATTGAAAAAATGAACAACAAACTTGAATATGAGCTAACCCAATCCCACTTTGGATGCTCTAGCATTCGTTTTAACTCTATACTCTTAATCTAGATGGTCCGTTTTCCTGGCCTAGGTCTCAGTTGTATGAGAATGTTAGAATGGACTGGAATAAATTTTGCCTTCATAATGTCTTTTTCTATCCCTACACTTTATTTATTTCACATGGCTGGGTTGATGACAGCGGAATTGCAATTGTTTCAAATAGCATGTTGTTTGTGAACATACTCTTCTTTTATAATGTTTGTATTTGTTGATTTGTTAATTATCATTTCTATGACAAACAATCACTTTACTGGGTGAAATAGAGTGAAAATCGAAGACGTTTTTGTGGCCATATATTGTTGGATATTTGTGTGTAGTATCAAATGGAACTGCTAAAGTGGTGCAAAGTATTTATGTGACAAGCTCTTGAGGATATTCTGAGATTCAGAAAACCTTGGTTAGTTGTAAATTTTCCCTTTCCTTGTGTTATATACTGTAGATCCAGAACTTCTCCTCGTCAAAGCAAGTTCTAATAATGGGTGAGAAATCTGGTTAGTGAAATTATTTTGTGATTTTGGAAGTGTTTTTCTTTTATGAGATTTCAGATAATCCAACGTTGCTTAAAAGGTTTTTTTGGATGAATGAGGGATGGCATATAAGTATTATTCCAAGACTCAAATCCTTGTCGACATTGAGTGCTATGTTAGAAATGGCATTGGTGTAATCACTTAACCAAACACGAGCAGAATTCCAGGAAGTTTTTTTTTTGGGGGGGGGGGGGTTGGACAGAAACTTTGTTGAGGCTAAGGATCTGTTCATTTTGTCTGTAGGTTCCATTCTGTTTCATTAGCTTTCATACAATTCTATAAATAATAATATAATGATCTAGAAACCCAAAGGAATTTGTAGAAATGTGTGGAAATATATTCGTCATTCTTGAGCAACATGCATTCTCAAGTATAGGCAGTACAGAAGTATCCAACGAAGTTTGTTCCAACCCATGAATAGCTATGTGTTGGGTGACTAATAGCAATTTCTTTCTTCAGGTTGTTTTGAGATTCACTGTCAAACAGAGAGTAACGTGAATAATACACTTAAAGCTACAGGAAGCAAAATTATTGATGGCCCTTGGAATAGAATCACTTGGGCTCGTTTATTGCCTCCATGCTTAAAAAAAATGCAGTTCGTCATTGGTGTCTCAAAGCTACACCAACTTATCCCTTACGGGGGAAGACATGAGATGTCCACCGTAATAGGCAGCCATTTTGCGCCGCTTTCTTCTTTTGTTAAAGGTTACTTCTCCGTTGGCTCTGCATGAACGTCTGACGATGCTAAATCTTCTATGATCTTCTTTCCTTTTCCATATGTAGCAGTAGCCTAGCAGAACCTAGGAAATCTGTGTGTCATGTTCAACCTTACTCCTAATCATACAACTTGGTTACGGGTTACCCTCTTTTGTATGTCATCTTTCCGCTTGTACTGGACTTGGCAACAATGACCATAGCTGATTAGTGAACTCAAATGACCCAAGACCTGAACCTGGAAGTGATCGACAAACCAAAGCAATCCAAAATTTGCCTGACAAAGATACTGTGCATCTGCCTGACAATGGCGTTTGATAAACTGACGCTGCACCTGAGTGACCTGAATGTGAAACCAAGCTGATAGTGACTCAACCCAAACGTCCAGTTTGCGGGTTCTAATTTGGGCATTAGTTTTAGGAGGCTGCTAAATCTGAAAAGCTAACATGAAGGATCACCTTTGCTGCTGGGATCTTTGGATGAAGCTGTCACTGATCTGTATTTTATCTTCTATAGAACCTTCAGTGTGGAGAGAGTGTTACAATTGAGGGGAAAGCATACACCATCTCATCAGTAACACACCGCTATCAACTCAGGAAGGGAAGGTATGAACCCAGTGAGAAAAGGCTTGATGTACTGTCAACAGGGAGATACATCCTGAATTTGTACCTTGAAAACTTGTTGGAAAAATCTTGATACTTTGAAAATCACTCGTGTAAGAAAGTTATCTGTAATTTACTGTTTTCAGTTGACAGGTGTTGTAAATTAACATTTTCTGTTGTCAATAGTAAGTTATTTCCTGTCATATTTGTTAGTGTGGTTCACTTGTTTTTCTTTTTTTTTTTTTTTAATGTTTATTGAGGCCTTCCATGTGTTTTCTTTCGTTTCTTCTGCTATATAAGGGAATTAATGTATGGATACGAAGCCTATTTTACTAGGGTAACTTTGGATGAATCTTAATGGGTATCGGTGATTGTCTGAATGGTGTCATGAGATGGAGTAAGAGTGAGGAAATTAGAAAGACTACTAATACCTGCGTGTATCTAGGGCCTTTGATGAGCCAAACATGGAATAAGAGTGTGGAAATTAGAAAGACTACTAATACCTGCAGATATCTACGGCCTTTGATGAGCAAAACTGCAGCGTTTGGTGCAAACATCAAGTCATGAGTATAAATTTAAATACACTTAGAATTAATTAACTATATGCCACTTGAACATAATTTGCATCTGTTCTGAAATTGGTGAAGCTACCTAACCTACTTCTGGAAGTGATATAAGAACAAAAAAAGCATTAGGGTCGAGTTATCCATTAAGGCAATAATGGATTTGGCGGAATGAAAGAATCAGGAAGGTTATGCCATTGCATTTATATAAAAAGGCTTGAAATGTTTCTTTGAGTGAATGAAAAATGTGGAAAAGGTTGAAGAACAAAAGCGAAAGGACTTTCTCTTTTCAAAATGACTCTTGACATCTCATTCAAAAAAATAATAAATAATGAAGAGGAGAATATACTAAGAAAATGAGTAGGAGAAAAATGTATTTTTGGACTAGTTCAATTGATACATGAATGTATCTCTTCCCGATGGGCATAGACCCTTCAAGTGTCATACTTGTGGAAGGATGTATTCCCAAAAACTACATAAGTAAGAACATATTAAAATACGGGATGAAGTGGACATGAACCTGGACCCTTATTGCGTGTGTGCAATGGTCTAGTGGATCCACAAGTTTTTAGCAGACCCAAACCATTTTTGCAAATAGGACATCTAAACGTTTTGTCCTCTGCATGTTAAGGGGGTCTCGACCATCGATGACTTGTGGTGACTCATTGAGTATTCAAGTGGCGAATTTGGATCAACTCAGCCAGATAACAAGAGGTAAGGATGACATGAGGGATGAGGAGTGGAGAACTGAGGGACGCAGTAAGGTATTGACTTAGTGAGTGAGGTGAAATTATTAGATAGGCAGATAAGGAGTTAGGCTTAGCAACTTTGCTACCCTCCCCCCCACCCAAAAGAAAAAAATATTGGGTATTAAGTAGGTTGTTGCTGGGGTTTGAATTTCAATTTTTCAGACCCAAACTCAACACAGAATCACTTGGACCCATACTCTCTCAAGAACCATTGGGTCCTATTTGATTGGACCCACACTCCTTAACTTATGGCGGGCTAGCAGGTCTGTCTGGGGTCCAAGACCCACTGCTGGACCCACTACCATCCCTAGATACCACTTGTGAGTTGGTGTGGATTGCTGCAATTTTAAAGATGTTCAGATGCGTGTTTTATACCCAACCACCCTATCTGGTGAGAGCAAGGTTGCACAGTGCATTGTAGCTAGTCCTAGTCCTATGACAGGACTAAAAGCTAGGACATTGATTGCCACAACATTAGAGATAAATTTGAAGATGACCTTTTCAGACAACTCATATTGGTTCAAAGCCTCACCTTACATATGTTCTTACCAAACCTCTTCTAGCACATCAGCATCTATTTTTGAGTGCCTAGTTGCGAAGTTGAGACCTGTTTCTACCCATGTCCAAGTTTGTTTTTTTTTTGGGGGCCTAAGCAGAATTAAGATATTTTGCAGATATTTATTGCTAACTAATAGAGTGTAGGGTTATTATTGGACTTTTACAACTTGTACAACTTCATATAAATATACATCCAGGCTTCTAGGTTGGGTGAGCGATTCCCATCATCTAATTCTCAGATGGTATTAGAGCGGATTTGCTCCTAAATCCTAAAAATTCTCTCTCTCTCTCTCTCTCTCTTCCTTTTCTTGCACCTCATGTTGTCCATCCCAAAACCCTAACCCTAGGTGCACTTATGGCCTCCTTGCCATTTGATGGCATGACTACCGCCACCACTGTGGTTTCTGACGTCCCCACATACTCTCAATCGTCGCCTGCCGTGTCGACCCCATTGATTACAGTTGGCTCCCCAGACACCGCCCTTTTCTGTCGAGCCCACCCTACTCCTTTGTTTAATTTCCCTTCCCCATGGTCGTCGTATCCCCTCCCCCCCGACTCCCATGAGTTTTCCGGCTGCCTCTCTGCCTCACCTTGCTTGGCTGATGGCTAAACAACCCTCCCCTTTGTTCAGTTTTGTCCTGGTAGTCTAGTGTCATTGCGGGCTTTCCCTATGCCGCTTACTCAAAGGCCTTTCTACCACCGCATTCTGCCATGGGCCACCCCTTTTCTGGTGTCTTTGACGGCTCATAGTCCCCGTTCTCTCTCCAATTGCACCATGGCAGTGGGCTTCTGCCCCTTCCCTGCGTTGTGGACGGTAAACATTACCACATATGTTACCACCACTTTGGCCTTGATTGATGACTATTTGTTGTGTGGAAAACATAGTTCACCTCCTTCGTAATTATGCATCAGCTCTAAGGTGTGGTCGATTGCACCATTGTCCAATCGCCCTCCACAACTTTGGTTGCTTCTGGTGTCAGTGAACCGAATCCTGCATACTCTAATTGGCTTTGGGTTGGTAAGCGTCTTTAAGCACGGATCTTCGCGATGATCTCTAAGGTGACATTATGTGAGGTACACAGTATTTCCCATGCTTTATCAATATGACATTATCTTGCTTCTCGTTTTAATACTAATAGTCTGGCTAGAGGATTGGATCTTAAATATATGCTCACACATGTCTCGAAAGGAACTGATGAGTCTATGGAGCATTGTTTGCTTCAGTTTAAAAATCTTGCCGATTCTCTTACTGCTATCTAGAGTCCAGTTTCTGATCTTGAGTTAATTCAGTTCACTACCTCTGGTTACCGCCTGATTATCATCGCTTTGTCACAACTGATTCTATACTTTCTGGTAGTCACACCTTTGATGATTTGCTGTCCAAACTGATTTTCTACAAGCAATGGCTGAAATTTCAGCCTAGTTGAGAAACTCTAGTGCATCAGGCTCTAGCACTGTCAGTTCTGGTAGTTCCAATCAATTGGGGTAGTTCTTGCAATGAGAACAATAGCAATGGGAAGGGTAAGAGTAATGCTGGTCATCGCAACTGAAATAGCAAAGCATGCAGAACAAGGGAGGCAACAGGAACAACAACAACAATTCTCTACAGAATTACTCATCTCCTAGGAGTATGCCTACTGGTATTATATATGGTAGTTCATATGTTTCATCGTCATTTACTTATTGTACTTCTACTTTGGATACTCACCTTTTGTCTGCAGACGCTAATCAGTAAGTCGGGACACTAGGGATTGGTGTGGGCTGTGTATGGATCGAGGGGAGATATACTTACATCCATACCCATACCTACTTTCAAAAGTCATCCCCATACCCACATACATACCAATCGTGTTTTCAAAATCTATACCTCATACCCATACCCATCGGGTATTTTGGGTATTTCGAATTTTATTAGAGTATATACATATATTAAAATATAGTATTCATCGGGTACGATAATTTATTTTATCTAAGTGAATTCATAAAAACTAAATTCAATTAGGCAGAATGTTCTAAAGAAATACAATGTCTATTATGTTAAGTGCAAGAGCTCATATTTAACTCATGAACAAAAATTGCATTACGGAAATGACTGGAATGAGGGAGTGAGGGACACAACAAATGAGGGAGTGAGGGACATAACAAATAAGCTAGGAATTTAGGTTTTCGAGTCGTGAGTCACGTGGCTTCATATATCGGCATAGTAAATGAGCGACACAAATGGATGCATTGCATAGTTAGGGATGTGTTGAGGTATGGAACCTTTTTTTTAAACGAATTACCAGCTTTCGAAGCTCGAAACTCTACTCAAAAATTTATTTTGCCCCCCCCAATTCGAGTATGGGGCGGGTATGGGTATGGGGCGGGTGATGCCTATACCCTAACCCCCTACCCATACACATACCCATTTTCAGTATACCTGCCTCATACTCTTTTTTTCCTAATTTTTTGTACCCATACCCACTATAAATAGGGCGGGTTTGGGGGCGGATCTTTCGGGTTTGGGTAGAACTCCAATCCTTATGGGATACCAGGCTCCCATCCCGATGTTATTTGGCAAATTTATCATGCACTAGGTCACTTTATCGACACTGTCCTAGCCGTTATCAACCATCTCGAGCAACCCGTGCTGCTATATATGCTACCTTCTGTTCCATCGATGCTGGTGAACAAATTTGGTATCCAGATTCTGCTATTGCCTTGCATATGACTCCTAACTATGGTAAGCTACTCATTAAGTCTATTACTTTGGAACGAGCCTTATTAAAGTTGGAAATGAAAATTTGTTGCCTATTAAGCATGTTGGTTAGAGTGCTATGTCTACTCCTGTCAAGCTATTGCGTTTTAGTCACGCCCTTCACGTACCTCAGTTCAATCATAACCTGCTATTAGTTAGGCAACTTTTTCTTGACAACAACTATAGTGTGGTTTTCGATTCTGATTTTGTTTGTTTTAAGCAGAACACCACAACTGACGTCCTTTTGTAGGCCCCTAGTGTTGGTAATGTCTATCTGGTCTATTTTCCTGCTAACATGACATTCAGTTCTTCAAGAATCATTAGCATCGACGTCTGGGGCATTAATCAAATTATTGCTCTTTGAATTAATTAATTCGGTAAAATGGGTTTGCAATTACTTGCGGTGGAGCATTTGGCAAATCAAATTCCTAGGTTTTTTATTCTCCATTGATTTGTTCTTATTTTGTTTATATTTGAATTTCCAAATTATATGAATCACTTAGCTTATCTTAATGGAATAGAACCCGGTAGACTTACCTAGTCCTTGTGGAAGATGATCTTGATTTGCTGCAACACCACAGTGCCGCTTGCGGCCTATCACAGACTCTCCTAAAAATGCTTTTAAGGTAGTTGTTGAAAATTTTGGTGCTACTTCTCTCCAAACTGATGGAAGTGTGTTTGATACTATTGCCACTTCTAGCTTCCATGCTCTTTGGAGAACTCGACGGCTGTGTCCCCTAAAAAGATAGCCAAACTACTTAATAACCATAGAAGAAGGAGCCTTGCTCAGTGTCTACTCTCGTTGTGCTACTGTAACGTGACTTCAACCCTTGGCCTTATTGTGTCCACTGCTCCAACAGTCGTTCTTCCTGAGATTCTTCTCCTAAAGAGGCCAATCTTTCCATTAGTGATGTCCATGTTTATCATGCGTATACCTTTCTGAAATTTAGATCCTCGGTTTGTTGGTTATGTTACTCACTCTTAGACTTTTCTTCCCTACCTATGGTGGATAAAGAAGTTGATGATATGAATATCTTTCAGAATTTGGAAGTTGATGATGATTAGCAGCAATCTTCTAATTCAAGCAAGAAAAGACGTTTAGTAAAGGGCGAAGAGCTTTCATCCTCTTTAACCTATTTGTGGTGATTATGGGGTTGGCGCTTTTAGTGATGCTTTTTAAGTTTTCTTGGTTAGATTGTGCACCTGGGTTGAATTTGTATATTTGTGAGGTTATTGTTTGGGCTCTCATTTATATCCCTTTGTATTATTTTTGCTGTAGTTTTTATGGTTTTCTTTTATGTTCATGTTCTCTCCTATAGGGGATAGGGGAACATCTACACATTATAAGGTCTACCTTTTTGGCGCTCATTATTGGACCTGTGCTTCTATATATATATATATATATATATATATATATATATATATATATATATATATATATATATATATATATATATATATGTATATTTTACTGTACTATGTTTAGCTTCTTACTTTTTCATTGCCTTTGAAGGATTGTCCTTGTGTTAATTATTTGTTTCATAAGACTCTCTCTGCATTTTACTTATAGATGGCTTCTTCTTTTTAGTTTAGACTTTTTATTATGTTTATGGTTCTAAGGCTTCTTATGATGGACATCATCTTCATGGTTCTTGTTGACTTTTTTGGTTTATGTTTTTACGCTAATTTGGTCCTCTTTAGAATGTTTTCATTATTCTATAATAGTTATATTTTTCGCCATTCTTATGTTTTGCTCCACCGGCATTTGTTTGAGCCTATATACACTCTTCGTCCCTAGAAGTCCAAATGCATCAAATTTGTGTTCACTCTTGTTTCCTTAAGTCACTATTCCCCTACTTGCCTTTTGCGTCTTGGCAAAGGACTTTACCTGGTTCTTGTTGATTCTTTTCAATGTTTTATGATTCCTTTAGAGCTCATGGCATGTTTCATAATTTCATTTTTAGGTTTGCATTTTTGTGGGTAGGATTGATTGGCCACAAGATCTCTTGCTTGCGTGTAAGGATTTTTTCCAAAAATCCTTGGATCTTTTATGGCAATTCACTTCTTAGTTTGGAAATTCATATTTTGTTGGCTAGTCAGCTTGTTTCTTTATAGTATTTTAGGTTGAGATGGATATTTTTGCGCCCCGAACATATTGTCCGTAATAATACTTTGGACACAATCATATAATCTGGCTTTCCTCCCCACCTTTCTCCAAATTATTATTCTATCATGAGGTGCTACTTAGTATGAGACGAGGTGGATTCTTCGTTTGGATTTGGCTATACTACTTATTGATTATGGATATGTGAGTTAGACCTCTGTTCCAGCTCGCTCGTTATTATCTTGGCTTAAGATATTTCTGTTTGGTTATAGGTGAGGTTTCGCTATGTCTTTGAAATATTTGGTTGGCACACCACAATTTTATGAATTTGTTATGAAAGGTTGCTTTTTGGGTTTTCTACGTCTGGGGATTCTTAATGGATTCTGGTGTGATGATGACTGGGCTTAATTTGTACGTTGTTTATAGTTTAGTTGGGTATTTTTGATTCATGAACTTTGGTTTGTATTGCATTGTTCTTTTCTAATGCCTTAGAAGCTCAACTCTCATTGTGGGAATAGTTTCTATGCCAATTGGTGGCTTGATTGTACCTTAGTGGAATTTGTGCTGCTATTCACTCTGAGATGGGGTTTTAGGCTTACATTTTTTTCTCAGTTTAGAAATTGTATTTGGCTTAGGTGTATGATGATGCTGCATGTATGAGACCTTATCTCTTTAATTATTTCTAGGTCTATTTTCTGAGCCATTGCTCTTCTTTGATGACAAATTTGTTATATCTTACATTAACTCTGCACCATTTTGGTTTGATAGAGCCTAGTCGGGCCCTATCTCTTTTATGTTTATTAAATGAAAATCCTTCCATGAAATGCATGGGTTATCAAAAAGAAGCAAATTCATGAGGAGGTGATACTGATTACAAGAATTCTTAAACTGGATATGATTTTTTGTTTGTTGGAATCAACGGTTTCAAAAAATGCAATAGAAGTATTATGGCTTTGCTAGGATGTGATCATCATGATTTTCTTGACATGGTGAACCATTCTGATGATGTATGTGTTCTATGCAATGGCCTCCAAATGATGGCTATTATTCTTCTTTAAGAACCAAGTATCATTCATATATATGTTTATTATAGATGTTACCACTGGTGAATGTCATATTTGTATAGGATTTTTTGAGTTTGAAGGTTCATTTTAAAGGTTTTCTATACATAACTGTATGATTTTATGCCTCTTTTTGAGTTCACCCTTGGGTTTGATATTTTTGATGGTATTTTGCAGAAACTAAGAAAACTGGTGTGTGCCTACAAAAATACCGATGAAGAATGATGCAAGGATTCAAGAGCTCATAATAAATGGCAACAAACTCACAAGGAGCATGGTTTACCTAGCTATACAACATGGTTAACTTAGGATAGCATACACAGTCAATTCGGGTTGACAAGATTCAAAACAGACAAGGTAGAGCCTACCACGTGCTATTTGTGGTGGTTACCACGGTCCATGGCAGGGTGGTTTCGGGTGCCTTTCAGATTTTCCACGCCATTTAGCATTTGCTGCTTTAGTTTTGCTGATATAAGACGCATCTTTAGCATTTGTCTATCTCTCATCCACTACGTTGGTATCTTTAGAGAGAGTTTAAGGGGGAAAAAGGGAAGGCAGATCGGCAAGCATTGAGAGCTTCAAGCACTACCCCAGAACTAAGCATCTCTCTCTTTCTCTATTTCTTTTCTCAATTTAGATTTTATGATTTCCAGATTGAATAGTTTTGGGTTTGTTAATTTATCTTAGAATTGATTGATTTGATTTTGGATTTATGCACATACTAGTTAATTTCCTGATCTTGTGGTGATCTCTTTTAGTACTTTCAAATTTATTGGATTGTTTTATCAAATCTTAGATGTTTATTGCTTTGGGAGTAATTTGATCCCTTTCTTGGATATTTTGGGGATTGGATGAAGTACAAAAAGGTGAATTCTAATATCATAGCCTTACGATTTGACTTGATCGAGTAGTGTATTGAGAAAATCATGCCATTAAGAAACTAATGATTTGATAACTGCATGCTTAATGAACCAGGCAAACTGAGAGCCCTTGAGAAATGGTAATTGATTAGCCTTAGTTATTTCTATTCACCTTGAAAAAGGGGGTTGATACTTCGATTATCAGTTTTGAATAACAAATTAAGGAAGAAGTACTTGGTTGATACAAGGATTTGGTGATTGCTCATTTTGCTCAATTGCTTAATTATTAATCTATTATATTAGATAGTAGATTAGTTTAATTTCAATCTCAAATTTTGATTTGTTTAGCCTACAATTAACGACTCTTACGTACCCTGAGTTTTAAGACAACTATTTTTCGGCCCCTGACTTTTTGAAAATAACACTAGGGTGCCTCATGTTTTTAAACAACAGATTCTTAGGTCTTTTTTCTTATTATTTTGACCTGAAACTTTTAGAAATCTTCAACTTTGACCAAAATGAGGTATTGCTAGTAATTTTACTATTTTATGTGCTTTTTTAAGAAATATGTTTGTTTAAATAATTTAATTTATTGTAATGACTTTACTAGTACTAGTTATCACAATCTATTACTGGCATTGTAAATGTTATATTTTCTATGATATATAGGTCCACCATGCTTAGCAAAATAACAACAAAAAAAAATAAAATAATAAAGCTTAATTAGAGAGTTTTGACCCTTACCTGAACTTAGTTGGTAACGAATCCTTGTGTTTCTCTAGCTTATAGTTGACAGAGATTGCTAATCTCAATCACACCTCCTTTAGATCAAGTACATCACAGATCTATTTCGTTTCCTACTTCAGATCGTAGTCACTAATCGAGTTTTTATATTTTTAAGGATTGTGAGACTTTAGTCTAGAAATTATAATATTTAAGGCTCCAATGAATAACATTTCTTACCAGGAAACTTCTTTTATTGAAAGCTTGACAGTGGAAAGATTACAATGGAAAGATTAAAAAGGGACTTAAGCTACTAAGATCATCAGAGATGCTTGCTGATAGAGAAATGGAGAGTCTCGACTTCTCTTTTGGTCAAGTAGGCTCAAATGACTGTGGCCTTTCACAAAACTTAATTTCTCCTTTTATAGGGAAGAGAGAGCACATAGGATGCCCTAATGAGTACAACACACATATTGTTACAAGATGCTTTCATAGGGTTACAGTAAATTGCATTATTTTATAGACTTGACACTTGACAAGATAACAAATAATGGTCACTACAAGAAATTTGGTTTTTTGTAACAATTTAGTTGTAGCAAATTTCAATTTGCTACAATAATCTAAAATTAGTAAAACAATTGTAGCATATCTAATATTGCTACAAAAGGTTGAGTATGTTGTGGCAATTAGGCAAAATTGCCACAAAAAGCATTTATGTTTTTGTATAAAAAGAGGTCAATTTTGGAGGGAAATTTTTATCTATCACTACTAGAAACTGCATTTTTAACGACAATATTTTAACGATCAGATATAAAATTCATCGTTAAATGTTATTAATAGCAATGAAAGTGATTTTTTGTTGTTTAATTTCATTAAAAAATCATCATTAGACAATGAACAAAAGAGTAGGTCGTTATTATTTATGCAATGTTCATTGTTATTGGGTAATATGAGGGAATGCACATAAATTGAGGCCGGAAAATAAAAATAAAAATTGAAAAATTAATTACATATTTCCGTCCTAAGTTAAGATTATTAGAAGGAAAATATTGGTTCATGTATGACTATAAAATCAAAATCTTTCTCTCAAAAAAAAAAAAATAATCAAAGTCACTGAAGTTAAAGGTAATTTGAGTGTGCGTTTTATGGTTTCTTAAAACCAGTCTGGAACTCAAATGCCAGCCTTGCTTCCATTCGCTTCACACCGAAACCCTAGCCTGCTATCTGTCTCCCAAATTTCGAATTTCTTTTCACCAATTTCTTTTTCATTGCATCAGATGCATTCTGGATTGCCTTCTTCTTGCTCTTAATTTGTAATTCATGGTGATAATGTTGAGTAATTTGCATTGAAACCAGTGATTCACGGAGGATCTTTTGTTTCGACGCCATGGTTGAGTGATTTCTTGCTTTTTTTGTCGAAAATTGACCATAATTTCACCAAGGTGCCCACTTTCTAATGCCTTTAGTTGATTTAGAAGCCTCATTGGGTGAGAATATAGCTGGGCAATTCTCCAATCTCTGTCTCTATCTTTCTCCTATTTTCTACATGTGCTGTTCAAATTGAAGACAGTAGTAGTGAATGGCAAATTTTCATCTAGAAACTAGGGGTTTTGAGATGAATTTAAGTGATATGCTAAAGCTGGGCTCAAGAGGTGTCAAGATTGCACTTCTATTTAATCGGAAATTATTTCATGTTTAATGGGTGTCCAATTTGATTGCTTCAATTATGATGCTGCCACAGCTTTGTTCCTTTCAAATTCTTTGGTATATATGGCAGCATATTGCTGTGATTATATGACACTAAAAAATCTCTTATTTCATGAAACTAGATCATTGCTTGTTATCATCATGTTTGCAACCTAGCATCTACATTTGAAATTGATAACTCAGAAATAGTTGTCTGTCTGTAATAAGGTGCAAATATGTTTTGTTCTACTTATGAAATTCAAGAGGTTATGAATCAAATAATGGCAATGAGATAAGAGTGTTTTAGGGTAGTCTTAATAGTTTTAGTACCAATGCCACTCAATGGATGGGGGCTAAAAGACTTCAACTGTGTTGTTAATGAACATAGGAGAATTGGTGGAGTGGTAGTGAGTTCACAGGAAATGCTCGAATTTCAGCAACATATTAAGCAATGTCAATTGCAAGAGATGAGATTTCAAGGCACTTTTTATACACAGTCTTATAAATAGCAGGTTGGAGATAGAAACTTTTTTTAAAAAAATAGATAGGTATTTATCAATGAAGATTAGGTTGTTTGTTTATTTAGGATTAGCTATGATCACTGTTGCATATGTAAGTCAAGATGGATGAACTACAATGGATTTTCTTTGTTTATGATCACTGTTGATAATTCAAAGTTAAATCTTTGCGCCTACTATTAGAAGCTGAAATCCAGAGAACATAATTGGGAAAAGTGGAATTCTTTGGGAATGGGGAAGGCAGTTTAATCGAGAAAGATTCGAGTAAAATATTCATGTAAATGCTTTCGGGTCGGCTAGTTGATCTATTTTACGATCCGAAGGGATAGGGAATTTGTGTGAACATTGCTATGTTTCCATGAAATTTGAGCTTCTTTGACATGTGAGATAATTTTGTAGTCCCGGATTAGTGGCATAACAGCATGCTGTTTCTGTGTGTTCTGATACCAATTTTTGTTAATCTTTGCATGTGGTTGAGTTTAGTTTGTATTTTTGCCAAATTTGCACTCTCTTTCGGTTCAAATATGAATGACACAAAATCTTTATGTGGAAAAGTAATCAGTTTATATTATAATTGACAGAAATGAATAAGGATCGCACTTGGATGATCTGGAAGACGTTTAACTGTAGGAAGAAGCCAGAATATATAAATGGGGTAAAACAGTTCCTTAAGTTTGCTTTTGCTAATGTGGCTGAATCTGGGAAAATAAGATGTCCATGTGTCAATTGTGACAACTATAGTTACCAAAATAGAAAAACAATTATGCTTCATTTGCTCAGTGATGGGATAGTAAGGAGTTATAATCCATGGGAGTTTCATGGGGAGAAATTTAATCATGAAGAGCCCATTGATGCAAGTCAAAAGGATAGAAGTGATAGAGATGAGCATCAAGATTCAATGTTGTCAGTGGGTGAGGAGGATGTAGATGAAACATTTGCCATGGTAAATGACATAACAAATGCCCGAGCATTTCACATAATGGATGAGTTTGAAAGGTTAGGCGGTCCTGAAATTAGTGAGTCCCCTGAAGTACTTCAGAAGGTTGCTAGATTAGTTAGAGATGCTCAGAAAGAGTTATTTCTAGGATGTAAGAAATTCTCAAAGTTAGAGTTTATGGTACATCTCCTCCATATAAAGTGTTTATGTGATTAGAGTGATAAGTCTCTCATAATGATACTTGAACTTTTGAAGAAAGCATTTGATTTTGACGATACATTCCCAAAGAATGCTTATGAAGCAAAAAAGTATACTCAGGACCTTGGCTTGAGTTATGTGAAAATTGAGGCTTGTAAGAATGATTGTATACTTTATTGGAAGGAGCATGAGCATGCAGACAAATGTCCTAAATGCGCTCATCCAAGGTGGAAGGACAAGAGAGAAGAGGCTGATGATAGTGATGATGAAAGTGATAAAAAGGGACAGAGGAAAAACATTCCTTATAAGATCTTACGCTATTTTTCTCTTGTACCAAGACTCCAAAGATTATTTATGTCGGCCAAAACAGCTTCTCACATCTGGTGGCATGAGGATAAACGTCGAGATGATGGGATATTAAGGCATCCTATAGATGCACAGGCTTGGAAGTCATTTGATGCATCGTATGCTGATTTTGCAAAAGATCCACGTAATGTGAGGTTGGGTTTATGTAGTGATGGGTTTACTCCATATTCAAATATAAATTCAACCTATAGCATTTGGCCTGTTTTTTTGGTTCTTTACAATTTACCACCTTTGATGTGTATGAAAAAGCCATACACATTTTTAAACATGATCGTCCCTGGTAAAACTGCTCCAGGAACTGATATTGATGTGTATCTACAACCACTAATTGACATTTTTTTACTTTTTTGAATTATTTGAGAGGTGCTCTTTTTTTAACCATGTTTGTTTTGTTAATTTTCTTAGCTTCCTTGCCTAGACGTGGCAAAACAAAGTGCTTATACTGGAAAAGGAAAAGGGATGACATCCAGCAAAAGTAGAGATTGAAATCCCCCCAGAACTCAAGCGTATTGTTGGCACCAACAGCACACAATTCATTAGCGAGGCAAGCTATTTAATGAAGCAATTGATGCCCTTGGATGTGGAAAAGTGGGATGACATACAACCGAAAAAAAAAAGGAAGTATTTCATGAAGTTAAAGGTTTTCACTCAAGACTAACTTTGTCCTATCGAGTTATGTTTTTTAAACAGTTTCATCATTAATAATTTGTATTGCATGTAGGAAATGTTTAAATTGCCCCAAGGTTGTCATGTCGATAATGCCATAGAGCGTCGTTGCAAGGTTTGGTATAGAAAGTGGCGGTATGATTTGAAGCAAAAAGCATACACTAACTATATGACAGTGGCTGCTCGTCGGGATAATCCGCCCAAAGAAGTGGACCCTAATCAATGGAAATGATTAGTAAGTTATTGGGACAGCGACAAGTTCAGGGTAAGTTCAATATTCTTTTCTATTACATCATTTGAATATGTCCATTGACCATAATCCTGAAATGATAATAAATTCAGTTTCTAATATTTTAAACCTTATGGTTTTTCCTATATCTTATAGCGTCGAAGTGAGACGAACACTAAAAATCAAACACATCAGAAAATGCTTGCAAAGGTTGGCACAAATTCAATTGCTAGCACCTTCTATGAGATGGTAACTTAAGCTTATATATACTTGGTACTGAATTGTGAACTTGGTTTTTTCTAAAACTTTTTTTAAAACCAATTTTTGACTTGCTTATTGTTGGATGTAATTGCACTTTACATAAAGTCTTTTTAAATGATTTCAGTTGCAGAAACCAATTGATGGATTGGACGACCTCTTACCCGAGGACTCTCAGCCAGAAGCAGAAGAGGATGAAGAACTGTACTACTTGCAATTATGGAAAATTCAAAGACAAAAGAAAGACGGATCTTGGTCAGATGAGCATGCAGAGAAAGCATATGAAGACCTCCTAGTAGTGCACCCAAAAGAGCTTGAGAAGTATGGGGTTGATAACCTTACCCCCCAAGAGGCTTTTACTCGTGTCCTCAAGCATAAGAAAGGATCACATCATCAAAGAGGCATGGGTCAAGGGGTGTTAGCTTTTACGAGTTGTCAAAACCAAGGTATCAATAAGGACGCAATTCAAGATAGGATTGATGTTGAAGTTAATAGGCGGGTTTCTGAACAACTAAAAGGGATTCATGAGTCTTATGATGCTTGTCTTCGTGCTCTAGAGGAAAGACTAGGTTCTTCCTCAAGTGCACAGGTTCATATAAGTTAGAGTACAATAAGTTTCATATATTTACAATAAGTATCATTTTAGAATTATGAACTAAGCATATACGGTTATCATAATTTTATTAGCTACTATTGCAGCAAACATCATATGATGATTATATATTTAATGCAATTTCATTTCAAGTACGATTGCATTTCATTTCAATTAATTTATATTACATGTATGTATTTATAAGAATGTCCACAAACAATTATTATTTGCAAACGGCAAACAATATTACAATATATAATAACAAAAAAACAAATGCAATTGAAGTTTACCACTTTTTAAGACAAGTTTAGTAGCAAAAGTGAACTGCCACAAAATGTATTCAAATATCTGCCAAAATATAGTTCGTGGCAATTATATTTTGCTACAAATATCACCTTCTTATAGCAAACATGGATTTAGTGGCAAATGGAGTTTGCTACAAATTATATGCTTTTGTAGCAAATTTCATTTTGTGGCAACTGAAAATTTGCCACTAAAGCTACATAATTCGTAGCAAAACTAAATTTGCCACAAATGCCTTTTGTAATGGACTATCTGTGGCAACTTTGTAGCAATTTTCTACGTTGCCACAAAAGACTTTTTGTAGCAAAATATCAACATATTGTGGCAAATCTTGTTGCCACAAAAACCAAATTTTCTTGTAGTGGGTGCAACAACTTTTCGGAGCACTTAAAGCAAATAAGGCTAGTCATCCATATTGAGATTCTGCAGACCTTCATCTGCAATAATGTCTTCTAGTCATCATTATCAAGATAATCATCAAAATCTTCATAAGCTCAAGATGCTCTAGATCCCATTTTTCAAATAATTCATGTAGATATTTCTTTTCTTTTTCTAATAGAAATTTTTCAACTCAACATCAAAGAGATAATCAAAAATATTTTTTGATGTGACTCATTCTACCTTTATAGATTTGCTAAGCTCATTATGATAAAAGAAAGTAGTATTCCCAAACTGCATTAATATCTCTCCTCGTTCAATCAATGCCCACATTTGATGATAAGTGTTGTAAAATCCAATGACTCTTGCTAAAGGAGGATCAGTAACTACTTCTTATCATTTAGAAACCATTCTTATCGTTAATCATTGAGACCTTCTAGATCAACTAATTAAACAAGATGCTGGGTTGGCTTGACCTTTCCATTTTTGCAATCACCGCACAATGTACCTCAACGTATAGACTTTTATTGTATTGAAATTTTGTTGGATCATCAGGAGATATTAGAATCCAATGGATCCTTTTAAACACACATGTTTGAAACTTAGTCTTGAGAAGAATGAGTACTTCAGATCTGGGATTCTATTAGGCAAGCTACCATTTTATATTCCTAAGCTTTCATAATGTGGTCATCTAAAGGAATTAAATTTGCTAGAGGTTTAACACCACCAACTTCAGGTATACCATGAAAGAAGATCATAGTACTCCATGACTCCCAAATATCATAAGAATAATTATAATAGTAGTCGATCCTAGCTGTATACCAGTCGTTTGAACCATTTTTCTTAAACATAGGAACTTATTTTTGCTTGAATATCATAAGGACACCTTAAGTGATCATTTGTAACTCTAAAAAATTGAATCTCTATGCTATTAAAGGAAAAAGACAACAAACCAAAGTGTGATCTACGTTTTCTATGAAATTCCAAAATATCCATAAGGACTCGACTAGAAAGAGAAATGCATTCTAGCAGTAATGACATTTCATTTTGCATTTTCTCAGTAGTTGTTCTACTCTCGTGATTACCATTAGTGAGCTCACTAGTTAAACTATCTACCAGAGAATTCTTCAATCTCTATATATGTTTAATAGAGAAAGAAAATTGGTTAAGCCGTAATTACCTATGTAGGAGTTACCCTTGTACTTGCATATTTGATAAATTCTCTTTCACAAAACCAAGTACTCCTTTGCAATTAGCCCAAATAAGAAAAGATTTTGGGCCTAAAATGATTAAGAACTTTTCAATTTGCCTTATGGTTGCAAGGTTGTCTTTTTTCATCGTGGAATAGCTACATTTTGCATGATTAAAACTTCTATGGCAGTATTTGCAAAGTTTTTCCCATTCTTTGATTTCGAGTAGTACACTCCAGTGCTCATTACTGGTATCTGTCTCAAGAATTAAATCATCTCCTTTATTAGGCAAATTAAGAACATGAAGATTTTTTCACATCTTTTTGAAGTTTTAAACAATCTTTGAATCAGTAGGGGTCTATGTCCAACTTATGTCTTTCTTGAGTTTCTGTTGCAATGGTTTTTTCAATTAGTTAAATCGTTAATAAAATATGACGCACAATTAAGACATCCAAGAAATCTTTCTAGTAGCTTTTTATTGTCTCAGGAAAATTTTCTATTTTTTCTAAAATATGATCTTTTAGGATGATTTGTCCAGCTTGTATTCACTATAAAAAAAGATGACTTTTACCAACAGATATCTAGCCAGAAAAATATTCTCTATTCGTGAAAGTAAGTATTTGCAACAGAGTAAAATTTTTGTTGCTATTAAAATTTTGAGTTCGAGCGCGAAGAAGCAGTGATATTATTTCTAACAGATACAAATTGATTTGTCGGTATTGTAACTATATTACCAACAATCGAATATTCTGTTAGTATTATAGTCATATTACCTTAGCAGCCCAAAAACAAATCATATTACCAACATTATCATCTTAAAACCACATATTATTGGTATTGCTCACACATATATCCCGTACAAAAAATTGATTACAACAAAAAAAAAGGCCAAATAATGCAGCGTTCCCTCCCCCGCGAAATTTTAAAACAAATAAAATATCTAACTAAAACCCATGTTATTGATATCTCGCTGCTCATACCCATCGGTTTCTTTTTCTGCAATAGCCTTCTCCATTCACTCCTCCTCTTCAATTTGTCCTAACACAGAAATCTGCTCCTCTTCTTCGATTGTCACTACAAAAAATAATGCATTCTCCCATATTTTTGCCACTACACTTAATTGAAGTGTGGAGGGAAAAAAATAGAATTCGATAGTTTTATCGACTCCACATTTAATAAGTGTGGGGAAGTCATAAACCTTTTCCGATACTTATCAATTGTGGGGAACTATATATATATATATATATATATATATATATATATATATATATATATATATATATATATATAAACTTCCAAAATATGTTAATTCTGGAGAATTTTTTAAAAAGATGGAAAATATTTGAGTATTTAATTTGCTATTACAATTAATTTGAGCACCCACCTGAGACATAAAAAATATAACGCGCATTATTAATTTGCGTAGCTTCCCACCCTCAAACAAACAAGCTTCTTCTTCCTCTTTTAATTCACAAGCTGCGAACCCTAGCAATTTTCGGTTGATCTGGGTATGTGGTGGAATTGATCGATTCTCCTTGAATTCGATCTAATAGCGATTTTCGGTTGAAGAAGCACCAAAATTGAACAAGAATCTCAACAGCAACTTGAAGAAGGTTGTAACGCCTCCCGATCCCTGATGCCTATAATTAGTCTAACCTAATTATTCCTAAATTATTGATTAGCAGCGGAAGTCCTTTAGTTGGAGACATTACTGCCGTTCCGTAATGGAACAAGGCTAGCTGAAATTGCAGGAATCATTATGTTGCCCATTTAATCGCCCAACTCACGGCAAACTTGGAATAACATACATTCAACCATTTAAATAAGTTGTGATGCACAACAATATACTGGTAATTGGCGATGTTTAAAAGAATACACAACCCTTAAATACTTAAGGTGTTAGCCTATGAATCACTGTGAGCTCTTGGCTGGCGAAACTCCAGTAAAAAGAATTTGAACTTTACTTCACTTCTTACTATTCTCTGGTTTGCCAGGAGGACTGTTCACTGATCCCTTACCTAAAACAAAAAACATAAAAACGTTCGAAATATGAGCCGAAGCTCAGTACGCACGTTCTTATGCAGTCAAACAAGCCTTGGGTTAAATTAGTTGGGAGCTCGCATTTTAAAACATTTTGTTTGGCAAACAGGAGAGAGAGAATGCAAGAGTAAAACTGATTTGCATGTTATTATCTAGAAGTGGACCCTAGTTGACGTCTGTAGCCATCTTGAGATAGGTGCACACATCCCACACCGATCGGAGAGCCTGAGTTGCAATTGCGCGGGTAAATTGAAGGCATAAGCCCTGCTGATTGATAATTGGTGGGGCCACTTAATTATGTGACAAAACATTGTATAAATTGATTCATTATATGATTATCATTGTGATTTTGCATAGTTTGAAAAAACATGTGAGTTTTCGAAGAGCACATACAATGTACGTACCTGGTCTTTAAAAATCTCTCTCTGTTACTGAAAATCGTTTGCTGGCAGCTCGAAGCGACCGACATGGCCTCACTTCTGCTCCAAGTATGCAAATTTTTCTTTGATTAGTGAAAGATTAAGAAATTCTATTATCTTTGCTAGCTTAATGGATAATTTAAATTCTCTTGCCTTCTCTTTTTATTAGCGTGTACCACTATTATTTATTTAATTGGGTTCCATTTTTTTTTAATTTCTATTTCTCTCCTTTACACCGCCAATAGTCCTTTATTATGTGCTTTGCTAATTGAATAGGGTGGCTCGTCTTATGTTATTATTAACGGCGTTATCGCCAGTACCACTTGAATTATCGTGTTAAATTCACTAATATCGTCGTTTCTCCGCATTTGTTAGAATTAGTGGCATTTTTAATCATTATTACTTTTAGTATTATCGTTACTAATACTCGTTGTACTTGAGGATATCAACCACACCCATAATAATATTTTACTGAATATTTTTGGTTATTGTCTCATTGAGTGAGTCACTGCTAGGCTTTAACCTTGGTTTTTGGTCTGGTTTAGGAGAAGTCACGGCCTTGAGCTCGAGTCCCAGATCAAGTTGCAATCATACGATTATTCAGAGCTTATAATCCAATCAATCCGACACTTAGCTTATTATTCCTAGAACATCCAAGGTCATTGCCTCCACCTTCCTTCCTTGTACCTACACAACCCCTTATGCACCTATATTCCCTTTCTATTAACATGATTAATTTGTTAATCACAAATGAAGTAACACAATGAAAATAGACATAATCAAGATAAATGTTAACCAAGGACCTAAATCACCATGTCCATGATTATACATACATTTCTAATACATGTACAATCCATTAACTCCATTCAACTATTATTATTAATTAAACAAAATGGAGACACCATAAAATAGTTCATTTTTCCATCCCAACCTCAACTTCAACCTTACTTACTAACTTATGATAACACCCACATCTCATGACCAACTTTTAAACCGAGTTCTTACTAATCCCATTACTTAACTACCATACAAGTCATAACCAAGCATATACTTTGTATTTACATCACAACCCTTAATCACCTATTTATAAGCAAGACATACGCCCGTATAAGCAAAGTATACACACTCAATGGCCTTATACATATATATATATATTTTTCTCCATTTAAATATAAATTAACCCACTTAAACCCTTAGAATTCATATAATTTACCCAAGCATAGTTCAACCCTAACCTTAATCTTTCAACTTCAAGGCCACCACCTATTCAGCTAACACATTTTTCCTCATTAATCTCATTCAAATAGCATTCTAAATCAATCCTAAAATCACCATCAACAACCAATCTTCAATACAAAAGCCAAACCCCTCACTTACCACACTCATCCTCATCCCTCAAGTTCACAACTCAAATCACCACAACAGTTTAAGAATTTTGCAAATAAACACTTATCTATGCTAATTACATCATTTACAACCAAAATTTCAACATAAAAGATCAAAATTGAATGAAGTGGAAGTTAAGGTTCTTACCTCTCAACCCACTATAATTACTCAAATACACACAAGGGATTGGAAAGGACACTGGCTGGAGGGAAGCGGGGATCGGCGGCGGTGGACGGCGGCACTGCATCCCCGGTGAACACGGCAGGGCAGCAGGGGGGACGACGCAAAACAGAGCAAGGCAGGGCAGGGGGTTTTCAGCTTGACTGGGAACCGGGGGGTTTTGAGGTTTTTGCAATTTTTTTTTGGTTTTATTTTGTATTGTTTAGCATATATATCTAGCTTAGCAAATGTTTAATTACTCTTTTCCCTTTTTCTTTTCCCGCTTTTATTTCTTGACACATAACCCCCATTTTCTAGATTTATCCCATAATTGTCTACTTCTTTTGTTTTTACTTTATTCATTACATTCATATATATATATATATATATATATATATATATATATATATATATATAGATATAGAGAGAGAGAGAGAGAGAGAGAGAGAGAGAGAGAGAGAGAGAGAGAGTTGAAGTAATAATCTAGATAGAATTAATAAATTTAAATTTACATCCTTGAGATATAATTTTGGGAGAAGACATTCTCATTTCCTCAAAATTTATTCTTATTATTATTATTGCATCCAAATTTATTTCATTTATTTTTTATTTTTTTAGTTAGTATTACTATGCGAACGTTCAAATATTAATCAGAACTTAAAGGAATTATTTAAGGAATCACGTCGAGACCACGTCGTCGTTTCAACCAGTGACGCATAAATATATACACAAATAAAATGATAAATTGAAATATATGAATTCAAACGCGAATGCGGTACGTTACAAAGGTTGTGGCTTTGTGACTCATTCGTCGAAATAGCGATTGTCTACCCATCTTCAATTCCGTCTATCCTCCCTCAAACCCCACAATTTGAGTTGAACTCGCTCCAGAATTAGTCTTCTTCTTCTTCTTCTTCTTCTTCTTCTTCGTTCTCTACCCAGCCGTAAAAGCAACAACATTTTTGAGTTCTTTTGGGCTGCTTCTTTCAAGGTATGTTGTTATTCATAGTGATCCCTGATTATTTTGGTTCCATTTTAGGTCTACTTTTAATAAAATGATACCTAGTTCATAGGTTCAATTCATTTGCTGTGTTATGCAGATGCCTATTTGTCAGAACAATTGAATTTTGTTGATTGGTCTTTCTTGAATTTGGTACCTTATTCGGTTGGTTTTGCTGATGGCAATTTATGAGCTTAAAAATATATTGTTGGGGCTGAAAGACATGGATTGACAGGATTATGGCAGGAGGAAGAAGGCTTAGTTGCCACATCAATGTAGAATTTTTCATTTTGCTTGTGAAATAGGTGGGATTGTAAAGTTGTTAATTGGGGTTGGACGTTAGTGCCAAATACCCAGATAAATTGTAACTTCGTCATCCAAGATTAATTGGTTCACTGAATCCTTAAAGACAAGTATCTAAAGAATCATTATATGCCCTTGCCTGACGTAAAAGTCTAAGGGTCACCACTTAATTTGATTCCTTCGACATTGGCCTTAAGTATTGCTTCCTCAATGAACCCTTGTTTATCTCCTGTCATTGCCATTTTAAGACATATTACAAGTATGATCTGCAAAGAAACAAGTTTCAACGTGTAACAAAAAGCTAGACTTAAACAAAAAATAACTTACATACATGCATAGTAGAACATGGCATGACCCATGATTGTAACTTGAGTTTGTCGAAGGTGTTTCTATTAGCAATGAATTAAGGTCCGACCATAAATCCCAGGCTGTGACCATGGACCATAATGTGACAGGCCACATAAGCCACCAGTACCACTTGGAGGTGACAGGTTTGGAGGCACAGCAGCCACAGCCAAGCATGAGATGGTAGACAGATTGCAGTGTTGTTAGATGTGTCAGCCACAACCTCATCTGGTCTTTTCTCTCTTGCCGGTCCTCTCTCTTTCTCTGGCATTTTTTCTACTGCATTCTGTGGTTGCCCAGAAAATGTGCCCCTAAAACGCAAACTGGGTTTTTCCTTTTTCTGTTTTTTTGGGTGGGGGGTTGTGGGTTTGGTGGGGTGGGAATGTGGGATGAATTCCTAGAATTTTAGAGGTTTGGGTGATATTTGAACCATATTTTGGGTGCCAATCTTAATGGGTTCTCAAACTTAACGCTACTTTGTCACGATTTTGGATTTTGCATTCATATACCAAGTTTCTGTTTCATTCAAAACCAACGCTTTAGTTTGTGGAGTTTTCAAATTTTATTTCTATGTGGGTTATGTGTATCTTTCAATGTAAATCATTGTGGTGGAAATTTCAACTTTTAGAAGTTGGACGAGGTTTCTTCTTTATGCCCATTTCTTTGTATTTATCTGCATTTGTATTCATGTCAGAACCAACTTTATGGTCAACAAAAGGGCATAATTTAAGGCAATATCAATTCAATATTTGACAAACATACCTACATTGTTTGTATCTCTTCGAAAGGTAGTAGCCCTAAAAAGAAATGCAGCCTCCTTAGGGTCTACGTTGCTTTTCAATCTTTCTTTTTGGGAGGCGGTTGGGGGAGAATGGTGGTGGAATACTAGATTGTGGTACAAAAACCTTAATGCGGAGACTTTTGATAATAATCTATGTCACAGTATTTTTATTTGGGTGTTATTGGTAGCAGGTGCGGTGAAATGGGTCCGAACTCCATTGATAGCCAGCCTAGTTTATATATCAATGTGCTTTTGTTTGCTTGTTCTTGGTTTCTATTTCCAGATGATATTTCATGCTCACAATGTGGACCATGATTTGGTTGTATATGCCCTTTTCTTCTTCATTAATCTGATTGCCGTCTGATATTATAGGTGGGGTCCTCTTCTTGAGCAAGCCACCTACAAGACTCGGCAACAACTTTATCTTTCAGAACAGGCAATTTCAAACCCATAATCTATTTTCCATTTAATCCTTTGATCTCTCAGTTGGAATTGTGTCCATTGGCGAGTGCATGGCTTTTACACTCGTAGACTAATTTGGCTTACAAGAATGTTTGTTGCGAGATACCTAAATCAGAATGTCTCTTAAACTGTATGCTTTTATTTATTTCTTTCTTTCCTTGAGGTAGGTGAGGTTAAGGAGCTATATCAGTGACTTAAGTAGAATTGATGCCTGGTGCACTGTAGGGACTTAAAAAGAGGATAGATATTGACTTTTAGAAGTTTTGTTTTCACTGCACCAAATGAACCTTCACAGTTTTCTTAAATTAGCCTTGTAAGGAATATATGTGAGTTCACTCTGTTATGGTATTTGTGATACATCCTAAGAGACACTTTGCAGAATGCATTATTGGTCAGATTTTTGAAAAAATGTCTTGTTCAAGTTTGTCCATTAGCTTGCTCGTGAGTACATTCTCATCATTGTATCACTACATTTGGAATGACCTTCATTTCCTTTGTCTTTACTTTTTAGACTGATGGAAGTGTTCCTAATACCCTCGTCATTGCAAATGTTGAAGTTAAACATAGGGTTGCTGCTATAGAGCATATATTACAGGTGACTTTATCCTTGCATAACAACTATTATGTCAGCAAGATTTATTTGGTTAATGGCCATGAGACATTCTTGTTCCATTTACATTTTTGTTTGCTGGGCTCTTTTTGTTTTTGCAATTTAATGAAGAGGCTCGTTCTCCCTTTGTAAGGAAGCATAAAACTATTATACATCCTAGAGAGGTATGCCTTATCGGTGGGGGTTTTATTCCACATGTATGCCTGAATCTAATTGTCTTGTTAAGCATGTTCAAATTAATTTGTTGCAACAATTGTTATTGGCTTTGTAGATGCTACGCTTTTTACCTTGCTATAGCTTTTGGACTTGGGGTTCTGAGAGTTTATTGAGTGGAATGAAGTAGTTTGAACATGGTAATTGGTTAATATGAATGATAGCATAACCTTGTTGTGATTGAGTAACTTAACTGCTACCTTATTAAGCAAAAGAATTCTGAAAATCATTGAAAAATCTGTGTACTTTTTCTGCTTATTCTGAACAAACTTATGTTTTGTTTTTTTTTTTTTTTAAATTTTTGTAGAATATATCATGGAAATTAAAGAGGGGGTCTGTTAAATGCCTGAGAAATGCAAAAGTCCTACACATATTACCAAGGGAAGGATTGGACTTTGTGAACTTAGAAGAATATGAGAAATTCTAAAATCTTATACTTATCATGTTGGTTTTAGTGTTTATAAATTAAGGTCTAAGAAGACTAAAGAAGGTTCACACAAATATAAGTACTACGTTTGCTCGAAGTTGGGGAACCTTCTTTGGCTTCATGCATTTTCTTGATGATCCAGACACAGTGCCCATATATAAAGCTTATATGCGGTATGCTTAGATTTGGATCTTCAGCCTGGTATAATTTGCAACTCACTTGGTGTAAATTGTTGTGACCTTATTTGGTTATCTTTTCCATTGCTGAACCGAACAATCTTCGTCATGTGCATATCTCATCTTCTTGTCATAGAATAAGCCTATTTGTTGATTGTTTAATGTTTGGTATACTCTGGGCGAGTGGCCTGTAGAGTTGTGGACTCCGGCATGTAACCGTTGAGCTTATTTCTATGTTCTTTTATACTTCTACTCGATGGAGGGAACTAATGTAAGGCTTTAAGGCTGAGAAATGGTCAGTTTTCAGGCGAAATTCTGTCTGTTTTGCCCCAAAATTTAAGTAGAAATGTAAGAAATCGTTGATACTTCTAACCCTAAGGGTTGGGAGTCTTACAAATGATATCAGAGCAAGGTTCCATGACCATAGGCCGCGACTTAAGTCTTGCACTTCATATAGTTTTCTAGGAACGCATTTGTGATGATGCGCTATTGTGTGCAAATGTAGTTTTGGTATGAACATCGATCTTATTAGCATGCTAAAACTAACTTTATTTTTGTGGATCTGGAGCATTGCCATTGTATTCTTATCATTCCTTCTTTATCTTCGAGCTAGATGCCATAATGAACTTGTTCTAGTTCTCTTTTCTATGATAAATTTGACATCATATTATTAAGGGAGAATGCCATTAGATGATTATAAAAATTCTCCATTACCTATTCTTAAGATTTATGCTTTTGTGCTTATTTAATAGGGAATATTAGAGGATTTTCTTTCTTCATTTGAGGAAGATGAGGATATTGATGATGACAAATTGAAAATGAAAATGGTCATGCATTTGAAGAAGAAAATGCTGAAGAAGTTAATGATCAAGAAGAAAATGATGAGTCATAGTTTGAGTTCTTGATGTATATTTATGACAACAAGAATCAACTCACAAGAACACTCAAGAGTAGACTCGGATTGAAGGTGATGAAAACCGAAAGCAAGGATGAAACATAAGAGCTTGGATAATCAAGTGACATTTCAATGGATAATCCTAAGAGCCACCCCTGGAGAACACTTGGGCAATCTCTTTAGATCAACTAGTTACAGAATTGAATCACCTTCTAGTTGAGATAAAGAGACCTAGAGAACCACTTGAGTTGCCAAGCTCAAGATATAACACTAGGAGTTTCAATGGAGAGAGTTTTCTAACTCACAAAGTTTCATATCTTCCAAAGTGATTACAAATGAAAGCCAAGGCTGGTTTTGTTCTCCCTTGGCCGAGTTTCTCTCTCCCATGCAGCAATAAAACTAAGTTAGTACAAGTGGGGAAGAGCAAAATACATCCTATCGGTCACTTACTAGGTTAACACATCACTTACTAGCTGAGTCTACCTCATTAGGGGTCATGATGCATCCCAAATGAGGTGTCAAGCTTACAAAGGTCCTAGAATGCAGCAAAAAGAGTCAATTCAGCAAGTGGGCAAAGCTAAACCCAAGGAAGAAGCCCCTTTGTACCAGCTGGTGAGTAACCGGTTACAAGGGTGTTTTTCTTGTCCTTTCGGTTGGACAAAACCAACACAAGGGGTGCCTTGGATGGGATTTGAACCCATGACCTAATAAATATTTATGTCCCCTTTCATGTCCTCAAAGTTTAGAAAGCATGGCCTTGAGTTGGTGGTCCAAACCTCCCTTCATTTTGGACTGTGCTGGATTAGCGCCTAACCTACAACATTGGAATGATCTTGCTGTTTGACCAACCAAATGACCTCCAAACCCTTTGCAACTTGTTTCATTGGATTCCTAACATCTTAAACTTAAAGAGAGGCGGTAAGGCAGTTAATCATCCCATCACCTTCAAGTCCCAAAAGGTGCACAAAACCGGGTCAATTTTCAGTTGAATCTGCCCACATTCTGTCCGATTGCTCCAAGGTGTTTTGACCAATGCATGGATGTTCTTAACTTCCTTGGAGCTTGAATGGATGTGTAGGCTATCTGGATGCTCATTCAAGGCTTGGTCTTGATGGTCCCCATCATTCTCCCCGACTTGATTGGAGTTTGACCTCAAACTCGGTATCTCCTCATCTTCATCATAGTGTGGGCTTAAGTCAGCTACATTGAAGGTGACGGACACCCCATACTCACTAGGAAGGTCTACCTTGTATGCATTTGCACCAATCTTCTCAAGGATTTCAAATGGTCCATCCGACCTTGGCATTAACTTGGACTTGCGCTTGCTTGGGAACCTTTCTTTTCTCAAATGAATCTACACTAAGTCCCCGGGCTGAAAATGAGCTTCTCTTCTCTTCTTGTTGGTATAGGACTTGGCTTGCTCATTTGATTTTTCAATCCTCTCCCTCACCTTGGCATGAAGTTCTTGAATCTCTCTTGCTCTTTTCTCGACTTCCCAACTAAACTTAGTGGGATTAGAGATAGGAACAAGATCAAGGGGAGTCCGTGGGTTGTTTCCATACACTACTTAGAAGGGGAGAGGCCCGTGGCCTTGCTTGGGGTTCGATTGAAGGCAAACTCCACATGGTAAAGTAACTCATCCCAACCCTTAATGTTCCTTTTCACCAAGACTCGAAGTAGGGTGCCCAAAGTACGGTTTGTGACCTCGGTTTGGCCATCCATTTGGGGGTGGAAAAAGGTGCTGAATTTGAGTAGAGTGCCAAGCCTCCTCCACAAGGTGAGCTAAAAATGACTTAGGAATTTTGTGTCACGATCGGACACTATACTCCTTGGTATGCCATGCAACCGTGCAATCTCCTTGAAATAAAGATTAGCCACTTGTGAAGCATCAAATATAGTGTGACATGCCACAAAGTGAGCCATCTTTGAGAATCTATCCACTACCACCATAATAGATTCTTTATGCCTTTGAGTCCTTGGCAATCCCGTGATAAAATCCAAGCTAACATCCTCCCAAGGCCTTTGAGGAACCGGCAAGGGGGTGTAGAGACCTTGAGGCCGAATGTGATCTTTGGCAAGTTGGCAAGTAGAGCATCTTTTGATGAAATGCTCTACATCCCTTGACATCTTTGGCCAAAAGTAATGTTCCTTGAGCATGGAACATGTCTTCTCAACTCCAAATGGCAGGGTAGAGCTCCTCCATGAAGCTATTGAATCAAAAGCTCCCTAAACCCACATTTGGGAATGCAAAACCGATTTCCTTTGAAAAGGAAACCATTCTCTAAGTGAAAGGACCCGTGGGCATGACTAGAACAACTTTCAAGGATAACCTTGAAATCTTCATCTTAAGCATACATATCCCTGATACACTCAAATCCAAGTACCTTGGACTCAAGAGTAGAGAGCAATACGTACCTCCTAGAAAGTGCATCGACTCCTTTGTTCATTTGGCCGGCTTTGTGTTGGATCACGAAATGGAAGGATTGCATGAACTCCACCCACTTAGCATGTCGTCGATTGAGTTTATGTTGACCTTGGATGAACTTTAAAGCTTGGTGATCCGTATGGAGGATGAACTCACCTCCCACCAAATAATGCCGCTAATGCTCTAATGCCCTCGCAATGGCATAGAACTCCTTATCATATGTAGAATACTTCCTCTTGGCATCATTTAGCTTTTCACTAAAGTAAGCAATAGGCCCCTTTTCTTGTGACAACACGACCCCTATTCCAACTCCGAAAGTATCGCACTCCACTTCAAAGAACTTGGAAAAGCTAGGAAGTGCTAGAATGGGGGCACTAGTTAGCATTTCTTTGATCTCCTCAAAAGCATGTTGAGCTTGTTCGCTCCATTCAAAGTGCTTGGCTTTGAGGACCTCGGTCATGGGTGCCATGATGGAGCTAAAATTGCTCACAAATCTCCTATAGAAGCAGGCCAAGCCATGGAAGCTACGGACTTCTTGGATAGACATAGGAGTAGGCCACTCACGGATGGCTTTGATTTTCTCTTCATCCACTTGGATGCCTTCGGCAGAAACCATGTATCCCAAAAACTTCACTTGGGAAGAGAAGAAATGGCACTTCTCTAAGTTGCCATAAAGTTGTTCTTGAGCCAAGACACTCAAGACCTCATGTAAATGCTTGGAATGCTCCTCCTCTCCACGGCTATACAACAATATATCGTCAAAGTATACAACGACATACTTTCCAATGAACGGCTTAAGAACTTAGTTTATAAGCCTCATGAATGTACTAGGTGCATTTGTTAAACCAAAGGGCATGATAAGTGACTCATAGAGACCACCCTTGGTTTTGAAGGCCGTCTTCCATTCATCTCCCTCATAGATGCGGATTTGGTAATAGCCACTTCTAAGATCAATCTTAGACAAGATAGTGGCCCCATGAAGCTCATTAAGAAGATCCTCCAATCTTGGAATGGGATAATGATACTTAATGGTGATCTTGTTAATAGCCCTACTATCCACACACATCCTCATGGATCCATCCTTCTTGGGAACAAGCAAAGCCGGGACAGCACAAGGGCTAAGACTCTCACGGATTACGCCTTTGGATAAGTGCTCATCCACTTGTCTTTGAACTTCTTGTGTCACTTGGGGATTCATGCGATAAGCCGGCTTGTTTGGGAGTGTGGCCCGGGAATGAGGTCAATTTTGTGTTGGATTGATCTTTGAGGGGGTAGGCTGCGGAGTATCTCTTGTGGGAAGGCATGGGAAAAGGCTTTCATGAGGGGAGTAAGCAAGGGATGGGAAAAATCCCTCACTTCGGCCGGTTCTTGGCCTAAAAGAATCCACTACTTGAAGGCATCAAACTAATGGAGTTGTGAGTGGAGTAAGGTAGTGAGAAAGGCATCCAACTTGGGATTGTCTTGTAGCTTCTTTTGTGGGCTAGGCTTAAGGGGGATAAGGGTGATTTTCTTGTGATCTTTGGGGAAGGTGTAGGTAATTATTCGGCCATCATGCATAACACTCCTATCAAAGAGCCATGGCCGGCCCGAAAGGATATAACAAGCATCCATGGGCACAATGTCACACCAAACTTCATCTTTGTAAGTTTTCCCAATAGACAAAGAAAGTAGACACCGAGTTGTGATTGGCAAACCCTTACCTTGATTGAGCCATTGAATTGTGTAAGGACTTGGATGTGGTGTGACCGAGATTTTGAGCTTGTCCACCATGGTTTTGGAGGCCACATTAGCACAACTTCCTCCATTAACAATGAGAGAGCATACTTTCCCACTCATGGTGCATCTAGTGTGGAAAATATTCTCCCTTTGTTCTAAGTCTTCTTGAGAGGCAATTCCACTCAAGGCTCTCCTAATCACTAACAACTCTCCTTCATCCAGCCCTTCTTCTACTTCTTCCAAGATTTCGGTCATGTACAATCCTTTCTCTTCTTCCTCCCTCTACTCTTCACCTTCTAGCTCCTCTAGGGAAGCTTGATAGTCGGCCAAAGAGACCATTCTTTTGTTTAGACATTTGGAAGCATAATGCCCAAGGCCTTGACAACAAAAACACCGGACCTTACTAAGGGGTTTTGGTGGGGGTTTTGAGGGTGTTTGTGGGGCTGTGGTTTGAGGGGGTTTCGAGTTTGAGATTGGGAAGGGGTTTTGAAGGGTGTATGGGGGTTTTTGAAAGCCATACGGCCGTGGGGTAGGCTTAGGAATGCCTTTGAGTTTCTTTTGCATTTCAACCTTGTGAGCTAAAGCACTTAACTCGTCAAGGGAGGTGTATGGGTGGAACTCAACAACATTGGCAATTTGTTCATCAAGGCCACTCAAGTAACAGATCAAGGTTTAAGAATCATCCTCCTTCAAATCACATTTTAAAAGGAGTTGTTCAAAGTCCCTAGTGTACTCCTCTACACTCTTTGAACTTTGTTTGAGATGGCAGAGTTTAAGGAAATTATCTTGAAGATAATGTGGGGGTAAGAACTTGGCCTTAATTTTGGATTTCATTTACTCCTATGTCTTAATCTTACTTTCCCCCTTCCTCACTCTCTTGATCACAACATTAGACCACCATATTGAAGCATGATTTCTAAGTTTTAAGGTAACTAGCTTTACCTTTTTGCTTTCCGAAATATCCTTGTAGTCGAAGACTCTTTCAACCATTTGCAACCAATTAAGAAATATGTTCGGGTCAAGTTGGCCCTCAAACTCAGGAATGTCAACTTTGAAGTCGCCAAAGCTTCGTTCTCTTTGCCCTTGATGTCGCCTAGGCCTCCGTTCATGCTCTTCCCTACTTGAATTGCTAACCGGGTTGCTTCCCTCAGAGTCATCTGAGTTGTGATGCTTGCTTGAGCTCCTAGAACTCCATAAGCTTCTCCTTTTCTCTTCCATGAGTTGGCCAAGTTGGTTTTGTACATACTTGAGTTGAGCCTCAAGTTTGGCCTTTTCCTTAAGGGCTTGTTCTGCCACTTGTTCGGGGGAGAGGCTAGAAGACATGGTGATGGCTTTAGAGTGAGGAGTGATTGATGTAGGACGGGGAGGGGGTGGCACGGTCGTGTGTGGTGGCACGGTGTACCCGTGCTGGAGCGCTGAAATGGGAAGGGGCGTGCCGGGAGGTGGCACGGTCGTGCCGGGTGGGCAAGGTGTGGCCGAGCGACTTTTCTGGTTGGTCACGGCTGGAATTTTGTGGTGAATGTGTTTGGGACTGTTTTGTGAGTTTTGTGTTTGGGTGCGTGTTTGGGATGATGGAAGCTTGGCCAAGAGGGTAGCCTAAGCTCTTATACTAATTTGATGTATATTTATGACAACAAGAATCAACTCACAAGAACACTCAAGAGTAGACTCGGATTGAAGGTGATGAAAACCGAAAGCAAGGATGAAACACAAGAGCTTGGATAATCAAGTCACCTTTCAAGGGATAATCCTAATAGCCACCCTTGGAGAACACTTGGGCAACCTCTTTAGATCAACTAGTTACAGAATTGAATCACCTTCTAGTTGAGATAAAGAGACCTAGAGACCCATTTCAGTTGCCAAGCTCAAGATATAACGCTAGGAGTTTCAATGGAGAGAGTTTTCTAACTCACAAAGTTTCATATCTTTCAAAGTGATTACAAATGAAAGCCAAGGTTGGTTTTGTTCTCCCTTGGCCGAGTTTCCCTCTCCCATGCAGCAAAAAACCTAAGTTAGTACAAGTGGGGAAGAGCAAAATGCATCCCATCGGTCACTTACTAGGTTAAGACATCACTTGCTAGCTTAATCTACCTCATTAGGGGGGTAATGATGCATCCCAAATAAGGTGTCAAGCTTACAAAGGTCCTAGAATACAGCAAAAAGAGTCAATTTAGCAAGTGGGCAAAGCTAAACCCAAGGAAGAAGCCCCTTTATACCGGCTAGTGAGTAACGGGTTACAAGGGTGTTTTTCTTGTCCTTTCGGTTGGACAAAACCAACACAAGGGGTGCTTTGGATGGGATTTGAACCCATGACCTGATAAATATTTATGTCCCCCTTCACGTCCTCAAATTTCAGAAAGTATGGCCTTGAGTTGGTGGTCCAAACCTCCCTTCATTTTGGACTGTGCTGGATTAGCGCCTAACCTGCAGCATTGGAATGATCTTGCTGTTTGACCAACCAAATGACCTCCAAACCCTTTGCAACTTGTTTTATTGGATTCCTAACATCTTACACTTAAAGAAAGGGGGCAAGGTAGTTAATCATCCCCTTACCTTCAAGTCCCAAAAGGTGCACAAAATCGAGCCAATTTTCGGTTGAATCTGCCCACATTCTGTCTGATTGCTCCAAGGTGTTTTTGACCAATGCATGGATGTTCTTGACTTCCATGGAGCTTGAATGGATGTGTAGGCTAGCTGGATGCTCATTCAAGGCTTGGTCTTAATGGTCCCCGTCAGTTCTCTTATGTGGTTAACTTTTGTCTTGACTTATCTTTTAGGTAGACCAAGTAATGTTTATGAGTTTGCACTTATAGTTTTGAATTTAATTTCAATGAAAGTAATTGTTAGAGTTATGTACTTATTTGTTATGAACTTTTAGTGAATGCATAGCACTTTTGAAAACTTTTGAATAACAATGTGCTTTTGTTTGGGTTGATTCTTCTACTGTCGATAATTATTATACCTACAGGTTTGATTTTGTGTAGATGTATTTGTTAAATGGATGGACTATTGGCAGTAGATGTTTTGGATCATGAGGTGTAGGAAGAAACAAAATTACCAACAGATTGCAGTTTGATGGAAATTCATTTTTAGTGGTATATAGTAGTATCAACAGTTCCTCTTGTTGGACAAGATTAAAAAGGCGGGAAAAAGAAAGAATTACCAACAGATACAGTACGTTGATGAATAATTTATGCTGCCAATTAATTTAGTACCAATAGAAGCATTTGTTGGTAACACTTGCCATCAGCAACATATTATGTCTCTGTTGGTAAGATGATGACATTCACCCACGGATTCATTCTGTTGGTATTAAGGAGAAATTGTGATGGATTGCAATATCTGTTGGTAAAATTAATACCATCACCTCTTCTTACCAATAGTCTAGCAACATACCAATATTTGTTGGTATAAGGTTTTATCAACAGCAAATGTGCTTATTGCAACAGAACTATCTAGATTGGTAAAAAGCACTTTTTTGTGGTGATTTCTAGACCTAAAAACTCTGGTTCTTATTTAGCATAAATGCAATTGTTTCTACGAATGATAATACCATAATCAATGCATCTTTGGATGATAATAAGAACATCATCTTTGTGCTATTTTATGGTCTTGGAAAAGATAAGAATATTATAAATGTAAACTAGACAACAGTGATTAAGATCTTTAATGATGTTATTTATTCTTCTTCGAAATATTTGAAGGTGCATTTTTAAGACCAAGTGATATTACTATTCACTCATAATATCTTTGTGGCGCATTAAAAATAGTTGAATGAATGCTTTCTTCATCTATTTTGATTTACTAATATCAACTTTTTAATCCATTTTTGAGAACTAAGAGACTCATTGAATTCTATTAAAAAGAACTGTTTTGTTTGGAATATTATCAAAGACAGTATTATCATTAAGCTTTTTGTAATCAATTACCATTATAACTTTTCCCCTTTCTTCAATATGATTTCTTGCCATGAAAGCAAGGCTGGTGTGAGGGCTTTTACTACTCCCGATTAATCCTTTATCTAAAGTTCTTTGATTTGCTTCTCAAATTCTTGGATATCCTGGTGTATATGTGCCATCTGTTTGGCGTGAATAATAATGTTAGGGTTTAGCAAAGTAATCTTTGCAAATGTCTTATCTTTGCCCCAAAATTTTAGAGGATCATCAAAGTAGAGTTCTTTGTATAATGTTTTGTTGTTGTTGAACAATCTGCTCTTTAATAGATAACGCAAGCAGTGAGATTGTTAGTGTTCTCTTGTGTTGTACAGTTATTACCTTATCACCACGCTGACTCTGTGTAAACTCAATATTTCGATGAGTGTATGCTTTATTTGTCTTATCAATAGGAACCGAGTGACCATTTATTGTGAATATGATTTGGCTTATGGTATATGTGCATGGAGAATATAGCCTTGAAAATTATTTCTAATAATCATACCATGGGGTTGATTAATACTGGTATAATGCATTGGACTACAATTTTTGTGGATCATTGCTCTATAGCTTCGCTGTGGCTCATTATGATATTATCGCCTATTCTTAATGTAAAGGATTCCTTATTTTTTTTCCACATGAACTCTGGAAACAAAGATCTTTTTTCAAAACAAACAGAACAAACACTATCAATGTAGGCACATAATTCATATCTAGTATATCCCTTCAAACATACATTTGTTGGAATACAAATGATATTAGGATTAGTATTGGTGATTTCATACCATATTTTTGACTAATTCACCTCATAAATTGGCTTACTAACAGTTCTCGTTTTGTACCCAATGACTTTTCTATCAAGACTCATACTTCAATCTATATTGTGACTTTCGGGTTCAAAACTTATTCTACTCATTTCATTGATCATAGTAATTGTATCATCTTCTTTAAACTCTTCTTTAGCTGCCGAAGATCCTTTTACCATTCTGATCTTGCATTCATACTTCTTAATAATTGGGGTTTTATGGTAATTTTTCCATTCTTGTCAATTTTTATTATATTCTTCTTATGCATTTTTATGGGATTGACAAAGTTTGATATCCAACACCTATCGATTTTTATTTCATGCAAATTGGATTTTATCATTTGAATTTTTTACAATGGAGTAGGACTTTCAGATTTTTCTGCATCCATCATTGTTATCCTAGTCTTTGGGTCTATAATTTTATCTAATTTGTAGATTATTTTATAAAATATCTTCAGTGGATAACCGTTCCTTTTCATATCCATCCCTATCATGTTTACCTTAAGGGATAGGAAGTTTTTGGCAAACTCATGTTTTAGGCTCACATAATATTTAAGTTAGCAATTCAATCCTACTAATCCATTGCACAAATTGGTCTTGAAGCTTGTGATAATTTGGTTGTTAAACTTGGTACACCTAATATCACAAAGCAAAGCATAAAAGGCTAATATCTTTGCCATAATCTTCTCATGGACTAATTTGAACATGGACACTTCCAACATAGATAGACTTATACTTTCTATCGTTGTTATGCTTAAGAATATTTTCCTAATTAATGAGATTAACTTCTCCTTCATAATACTCATAGTCTTGTATATCTAGATCTCCTTCCAGCATTTCATATATGTATTTACTCTTTAATTGATAGATGGATTTTTTTATAGATACTTTCTGAATTGTAGAAGGAACCCAATCTCCTTTGATATCTTCATTCTCATTGTCTACAATAAATTCTTCTCTTTTAAGGTTGGCAAGACTAATTGAGCTACTTTTCATTATATGACTAGTGTATTCGTAATCACCTTCTTCATATTCATCTTCTATTACTATCTCAACAATTCCCTTGTTATTTAAGGGCAAGGTCTAGTTCTTTTTCTTCGTTAAGCTCAAAATAGTCTAAACTATCCAATATTTCAATAAGCTTGTTATTCTTTCTATGACAAAGTCAGGTTAGACTACCTACAATTCACCTCTTGGGGTGGGGCACTTTTCCGAACCCTACATGAACGCGGGATGCTTGTGCACTGGACTGCCCTTTTTTGCTATTCTTTCTATTTTTACATTCGTTTGCATAATGTGCTATATCTCTACATACCCAACACTTGCAGTTGTTTTTCCCTACTGGACAATAAGCAGCTTTTCCAAAAAATCTACACCTTTTGGGATGTGGCTTGTTATAATATTTTCTTTGTATTTCTCGTATGTTTGCTTGTTAAAATTCTTTTTCTTATAAAATTTTCTCTTTCTTCTCTTCTCTGGTTCATTTCCCCATTGATGAGGAGTATCCCAATAAGCTAGAAATTATTTGTTCATTTGTTTTGTTTTTAGAGATCAAGATATTGATCATTGACCTATTTTCTTGAACAAAATATTCTTGTACTAAGGATATCAATGACATCTGAGTTTTCAAGCCATGTAATGTATTTTTCCTTAATTATAGAGTTTATCGGATAAGCAATTTATCATAAAATATACCAAGATTGGTTTCTTTATGCCCAATTTTGTAATTATATTGGCTAAATTTAGCAATATAATTTTTTAGATATTTCACATCCCAAAACTTTATGTTATTAATCTTTCTTTACCAGTCTCTAACCTTTTCTTCGGAATCAAGCTCAACTCTGATAAATTCAGTTTTAATTTCCATACATAATTTTTTGAACATAGCAGCTTGGTATTTCCATCATTCTTAATACATTTTTACCTTCCTCATCTAATGAGTCATACCAGTTGGCTACCATGACAGAAAAACTATGTTTGATATAATTTACGAAATTTTTAGCAGTCTATGTGATATTTAAGTTTAGAAAACTATTCATACCCCTTTTCAATGTTCAAATATTTCTTCTCTATTATGAGCTTCATTGATGTTTAGAATGTAATCCGTTTAGTGAATTGGGATAAGGCTAATCCTTTTAAAGGATGTGGCTTTTCTTGAGATGAACCAATAAGGAAAAGTTAGTTCTACACCATGCTGGAACATGTCTAGGTCTCATAAAATAAGTATTTCTTCTAGATGTTTCACTAAACTCTTCAGGTTTTGGAATAACATTGTTAACTAGATTAGATTCGATTTCATCGATGTTGAGTTCTTCACCAATATCATTGATTTCACTTTCAGCTACCAATTTTCCATATTTCTATCCAATTTTCTCCTAATTTCTTTCAAAGGAATAACATAAAGATCCTCTAGTTTAATTAGGTTTATTTGTAGATATATTTCTTCTTCTAACTAGACATTATTTTTCTCTTCAGTATTAGATAGGACTTCTTGCTTGTGTACTATTGCACCCATGATTCTGTTTATTCTTCTAGATTTTGTTCTTTATCAAATATATTCTATAATTCATCAAGATTATACTGCTTATATTATATCTTCTTCTTCTTTCGCTACCTTTTTAGACGATTTTTAAATTGATTTTTCTCCCATTTCTTATTCAATTTAAATATCTCACAAAGAATATATATTTTTGTTTTTTAGGTTTTGGAAAGAATATTTATGCTGAAATAGAGTACTATTTAAATAAGATTTTTCATTATTTCTAATTTCATTAATCAAAGAAAGATTGTTTACAGGTAATTGCTTCCATAATTTCTTAACTTTAGTCATAACTTTTGCTAATTCAGCTTTCAATTCTAAAACTAGATCAGTGAAATAGTTTAATTGTGCCGCTATTGTAACAGTTTGAATCTAAAATCATGGTAATTACCTTGCATTATATTAATCACAAATTAATCAAGTTGGCACCGCATTTCAATTTAGCACTTTATATATGTGTGTTTATTTTTGCAATTGTTGGTTAAGACGGCAGAGCTACCTTAAAATGAATTTCATTTAACTCCCAAATAACTCACTCGAATGTTAATAAAAATTTGAGTGATAACTAAACAAAAAAATGGGCAAATTATTAAATGAGTGATTTTAGGGGAAAAAATGTACGTAATAAGAACATATATATATATATATATATATATATATATATATATATATATATATAATATATATATATATATATATATATATATATATATGAGGAAGGAGTAGTAATTTAAAATGAAAATGCCTCTTTCTAAATTTTACATCCACAGAATGTACAATTTAATTCATTTATTTTAGGCTATAAATATTAACCCATGTGTATATACATGTGTATATGTGATGAATGAAAATAGAATAAAACAAAAAAATAAAAATAAAAGAAGATGCAAGGACCAAGTGGAAAAATATAGATAAATTAAGCTGAGGTGATAAAGGAATTAAAGAAAGCTAGGGGAGCGCTAATAAAAAGGCAATTCATAAACTTAATACCCAACTATTTTCCCCCGCTCTTTAACCTGGCAAACCCCCTGCTTTGTTTTTTGCCATGCGCCAATAGTAGCCCCACGCTACCATCCTCTGCAAAAATGTCGTCCAGCCATGCTGCCGTTGACTCGACGCTGGTCGCCCATCCACCGACCACAATCCACCAGCACCACTATCTCCGTCTGTTTGTTCTTGCTCTAATTTGGTGTGAGAAGGTGAAAACCCTAGCCTGTCCTAATTTGGGTTTGATTGTTTGTGGTTCAATTTTTGTAGATGATGATATATTTAGCTTGAATAACTATTGAATTGTAGTTCTCTTGAATTTTGGTTGTGAAATCAATTAGATGAAGTCAGGTTAGAAATGAACATGGTGTTGAGGAGGTGATGTTTGGGTGTAAAGATTTAGCTTGATTATGTTATTTTGATGATGCGGAGATTAATTTTAACACATACTTGAATGAGATTAAGGAGAAATAGATGTTGGACGGGTGAATTGGGGCTATGAGCTTGATGGGTTAGGGTTTATGACTTGAATGAACTTTAAATTAATTATGTGGAGTTATTAGTGTTTAAATGAGTTAAGCGATGATTGTGTGTGTACACACACACACACACACACACACACACACACACACACACACACATACATACATATATGTATATGTAGATACACACACACACACACACACACACACACACACACACACACATGTGTGTGTGTGTGTGTATGTGTGTGTTTGTGTGTGTAAGTCTAATATGTGTAAGTATACCATGAACCTAGTGGCTAAGTGACGATGGTGTAGTAGAGGAAGGAAAGGAAATGAAATAACGTTGATGTTTGCAATTCTTAGGCTAAAAGTGAAGTTTAATTAAATTACAAAGATTAGGGTATTAAAGGAGTGATGATTTTCGCTAGGGATATCAAGGATTTTTAGTTAATATGGAATAGCGACTTAATGTAGAAATAGTGAAGTATTAATTAGTAAAATTTGGTTTAAAAAAAGGGGGATGACTAGGAGATTGGGTTAAAGAATGGACGGAGATTGGGTTGGAACTAATTAGAGTGGATTTTTCAATTAGCGTCACTTTGGGCTTAAATTGAGAGCTTAAAAAGAGACAAATATACAACTCGATGCTAATTAAGATGTAACCAAGCATTCACAGAATTGATTTTCACACTTGAACCCAAGACCAAGCTCACAGCGTCACTAAATCAAGTCATGACCCAACAAAAATTAGTCTACAGCTAAGAATGGTATGCTATTAAAAAGCTAGTAATGATTAAGATAATAATGCTCACTGTAAGAAAATAATCATAATTCTAATAATACACGACTAGCAGCAGTGTTTATATCAACAAATGTGATAAAATGTTAATATCAATAAACTAATAATAATCACCATGGTGAGCTAAACATTATTAATGAGCTTAAAATAATAATTTGAATAATGCTGATGACATTGGTATTAATCAAAACAAAGCAAGTTAAATTATTACGCTAGTATAACACTTATAAAACAAGTGTTAGCATTATTCAAAGAAGGGGCGTAAACAAAGAGAAACAAAATCAAGTAAAGTAATTAGCGAGGAATATGTTGATGATTAGAAGGACAGCGAACGAATTTTGTTAATTTACTTATTAAACCAAGAAATTTAATAAAGTTACCTAAATTTACACTAACAGAAAACTATATATCTGAAGCAGAAACACGACCACCTCTATCGCTTTAAGCTGTTAGCAAACAATTTTCACTAAAAAGGAGAGAGATTTTCTAAGAGCAGGTACGTACATTGTCTGTACTTTTCGAAATCTCACATGCTTCTCAAATTATACAAAATCAAATCGTGTTCATACAATGAATCATTCGACGTAATGTTTTATCACCTAAGCAAGTAGCCCCATCCAATATCAATCATCAGGGCTTATGCCATTCAATTTACCCGTACGGCTGCAACTCAGGTTTCCTGATCGGCCTGGGAGGTGTGCACGTAACTCAAGATTATTTTAGATGTCAATCGGAGTCCATTTCCAGATAACAAACCAATTTTACTTGCACATTCTCGCTCTCCTGTTTGCAAATAAAATGTTTTGAAATGCCGGTGCCCAACTAATTAAATACAAAACTTATTTTACCGCATAGAGATGTACGTGCTGAGTTTCGGCTCATTATTAGATTGTTTTTATGTTTCATGTTTTAGGTAAGGGATCAGTGAACAGTGCCGCTCCGGGCATGCTAGAAGGTAGCATGAAGTGAGCGAGAATTGCAAGTTGCTAAATGTTAGCTAGTCTAGTGCTCATGGTGATTTATAAGGTAGCACCTCTAGGAAACTTGATGAGTGTAGATTCTTTTGGACTTTGGGTTGTTGGTGCTTGGTATTTGTACGCTAAGTTATCCTGTATATTATAAACTGAACAAGTTGCCAAATGTATGTTCTATTTCCAAAATTTAATAAATCGGGTGACTGTGTGAGTAACATAGTGGCAGGTAATTCCAGATAGCCTTGTTTCGTCATGGAACAGCAGTGATGTCTCCACCAATAGACCACTGGTGCAACTATAAATAAATAAGCAATTACATGAGAATAATCAGGCGTTAGGGATTGGGGTCGTTACAGCTACTGAAGTGGATCCATTTGAAGTGTGCACAATATGTTAATACTTTGGTGCAGGGCAAGTGGATGATGAATCAAGCATTAAACACAGTTAATTAGCTTAATGCACTGTTAATTAACTTATTATAATAATAAGTTTTTTGCTCACCTGGCTTTGCTACCAAATAAAAGAGGGTTTCGAGTAGTACT
>JAKOGI010000213.1:310000-452500 GCA_029747015.1 Carnegiea gigantea
TTCCCTAAATTCTCATTCCTTAGACTCAAATCTACAATAAGCTTGATAGGAGTCTGAAATTCACCATCACTAAAATGCAAACATACTAGATAATCATAAGGACTTTCATAGGGCTATGGGTAAAGGTAAGAGGGGAACAAATATTTTGGAAATGAGGAGCTAGAAGCCATAGACTAAGAGCTAAACTATTCCAATGTATCATACTACATCCTTCCTAGACCATTATAATTTATCAACAAAATACATCCCCAATTGAAGAGAGAGTTGATAATCACAAGAATTTACAATTCCAACAAGGCTAACTCTTTCTTCCTTTTTTTCACTTTTCTCTGTTTTTTTCCTGTCTTTTTCGTTTTTTTATTTCATTTTGTGTTTTTCTCCCTCTTTTTTTATATGGGGGGTCAAATGAGTTAGCCAAGGGAAATCCATAACGAACTTTAAATTCCAACTCTTCTTTAAATTTTGTACAATTAGACAAGGGATTTATCAAGATCTCACATCCCTTCACCAAACAACCAAAACCCACTAAAAAAGAACAATCCACCTTACTAGTGCCGTGTCAAACTTGATACAAAAGAATGAAATGCTCATCTAGTCTTGGCTTAAGGGTAAGATAATTATTTGGCTATAGGCTATAATAGGAGGTTTAAATAGGGGGAAAAAAAAACCAGACATAGGCTCAAAGGGGTTTAACAAGGGATATAATATACAACAAAAGTGGCTATTTGGGCATTGGGCCTAACAAATCAAGGAAAAATACCTCAATCATATCGCCTAAATGCATATGCAAAATTTGATCTTAAATGAGAATCAAAGCAAGTTCTAGAGAAATGATATCATGGAAGAGTCACACATAAAAGAAATACGAGGCTAAATTGATAAATAGTCTCTAAAAGCTCAAAGCTTCACAGGATATCTACCAAGGTCATAAATAGCTCATTGGTAAACACATGCTAAAATTCATGCAAAGATTCATAGGGCAATCAACTTGCATTCAACATATGATCAAAACATGGATCTCATTTTCTCAAACATTTTATGCACAATTTGGGTGAATCAAAGGATCAAACAAAACCAAAGAAGTCTACCAAATCTAAAAAGATCATTATCGGAGAATTTTTTTTTTGCTTTCTCTTTTTTTAAATTTTTTTGTTTTTTTTTATGCATGCTCCTAATAACAATGCAAACTAAAATGCAAAAGGACAAATGAAAGAAAAAACAAAAATGCAACCTAGAATGATAAGAAAACTAAATGCACTACTAAAATACTGCTAAATAAAACTAAAACCTAAAACAAAAACTCCAAAAACTATCACAAACAATGTATACAAAGCATAAGCACACCAAACCAAATCAGGCATCGGACACCAAATATAACAACTAACTCCCTCATACTTGAATCACACATTGCCCTTAATGTGGGCACACAATAGAAAAAGGGAAGGAGAGTAGCACAAAACAATCAGAAAGGAGGTAGTGGAGGAGGATGGGGTGGTTGGCCATAAGAGATATGTCAATCCCGCCAGGTCTCTAAACATGCCCTATAGTCCTAAAATTATTAAGTCTGGGTGGCAAGCATCCTATGAAGCTCATCATGGTGCTCTTAGACAAAGTCCCGAAGGGCAGAGTTCTCAGAAGCAACAAATGCTCGAAGGAAAACTTGCTCCTCTTGAATGGATCTAAGGGTGTCTTGGAGGTCCGCATAGTCAGGAGGGGGTGCGCGTTGAGCAACCTCGTCATCACTAGGTATCCAATAAAGGTTAGCCCAGTGAAGTAAGGTAGTTCGATCGACATTAAGAAGGGGCAAAAGCCGATCTCCAAGGTAAATCCAACATAAATGCCCAGCCTCAACTTTACAAAAGTTTATAATTTTAAAAACAGCTTGATCAAGCTGCTCGGATCCGGAAACTCTATCCTCAGGGTTGGGCTCAATGCCCAAAAATCTAACAATAGTAGTCACAATACCACCCATGACTATCCTACCTTTAGTGCTAACAGTAGCACTATACAATTGCCTGGCCAAAAACGAACTGGGGTCAAGCTAGACACTGTCGAGTATACAAGACAAGAAGTACAACTCAGATAATCTCAGGATATTCAGGCTATCGTTCCGAGCAAAGAAACAACAATCCAAGATACACTGAGCTACTCTAATGCAAGGGTTCCTAATATATGTGTACTTCGATGAACTAGTATTGTACCTAACACTCCTCGAAAGTTCGCCCCAAAATGCATTCGGATTGAATTCACGAGGGCCTAGGCGGCTCGGTAAATCAGTACTAGGTGAAAAATCGAATATACTGTTAAAGGTACCTAAGTTCAACTCATATAATTGTCCCCACAAATAAAATGATATGTACCCGGCTTGACATTAAGGCCCTCTAATGACCTCGACATGGAGTGTATTCAGGAATTCTAGGGTCAGGTTCCGGTATATATGCTCATTTATTTCTAAAAATGTCCCATACCACCTCGTGTAAATAACCACCGAATATCATCTAACATTCCTAATCGAGCTAACAATTCCTCATCATAATATCTAGCTGCCACAAGCATGCGTTCGTTCAAACAATTATGTCTAGCAACATGATTAGGGTTCGTTAAACCAAGGGGGTGAGGAATGTTACCTTGAGCTCGTGCATTGGTGGAGGTTTGGGATGTTCTCTAAGGTCGAGTTGGTGCTTCACTTGTAGATCTAACCTCCTTGATACTCCTTTATCTCTTGGTAGGTGCCATTGTTGCAAAATGAAACAAAAACCAAAACTAAGACCTAACTAAGAAAATTTAAAGAAGAAAATAAAGAAATTAAGTAAAAAGAAGAAGAATAAGAGAGAGAAAAAGATGGGTATGGTGGATGAGTGAAGTGAGATGAGTTTGAAGAAGAAGAAGAAGAAAGAGATGAAATTTGTGTGGAAAGAGGAAAGATTAAGTGAAAAGGGATGATTTTGGGTGAAAATGGGTGAAAATTGAGAAGGACTGAGGTAAGAATGAAGGTAATAGTTATGGAGGGTTTAAAGAGAGAAAATGAAGGTAGAGAGAGAAAGGCTCGTGGAAGACGATAAAGTGTAAGCGAAATGAGGGGGCACCACGTCGATAACCTAGACCGTGGGCTATAACAGGTCACCACTAACCGTGGAGTTCACCACAGTCCAATCGTGGTGTCTGCTGACTCTATTGTTTTTTCAGTTTTTTTTTGGGTTGGCACCCCACGGCCATAGTACTGGGTATCCTGGCCATAGTGCCAAACATTTTATTCCATAGTTTTTTTCTCTTCTTTCTTTTTTTTTCATTTCTTCTCTAACTATAAAAAAATAGTAAAAATCAAAGCTAAGGAAAGGGAAAAAAAAAAAAGGAAAAGAGCTTGGGCTGCCTCCCAAGAAGCGCTCTTTTAAGGTCAAGAGTTTGTCCCTTCTTTATGCTTACTCCAGATTAATAAGTGTATGGATGTTGGCTTTATCACGGACCACAAAGTCAAACTTCTTCAATTGAAGGTACCATCTCAAAGGCTCTGATTGAAGGTCCTTCGTCTTCATAACTTGATGCCGTAATGCATTATCAGCGTATAAAACAAAGCTCACTCATAGCCTATCACATGGGCTACTATCAACTTGTTCGACCCCCAAATCAAAATCTGCATCAAATCCTTCCATAGGGGGCAAAGAAAGAACAGTTTGGGCAAACCTACAATAGTCGCTCATAGAAGACTCATTGGATACATGGGCCTCAACCTTGGGCATGTTAGGAGGCATAGGAGCAGCAAACTCTACTTAACATGCCTTTGGTTGGGGTCCTCATGAGAAATCCAGTCAAAGTCAGGAGGATCTTCACAATTCAAGACGTCCTCCATGTCAATCTTAGGGGAAGGGGGAAATTCATCTAATAGAGAAGAATTAGGAGAAACCCTTTTCTCCTTCATATGAGAAAACATAGCATAGTGCCCTTCCATCTCAAAAGTTATACGCCCCTTTCTTACACTAATGTAGTAACTAACTATAGCCAAAATGGGCCAACCTAGGATAATTTGAGCATCATCGGTCTCAGGCATATCAACTATAATAAAGTCCTCCAACACCCAAATATCTCCTATATTGACTGGCACATTATATTGACGCTTGCACCTAGATCACATAAAGCTATCTCAATTTCCACCTTTCCCACAATACAGGGGATAGAAAAGCTACCTAGGTCAAGGAGCTTAGGTGAAAAAATTATGGGGATCTTTACAGTGTCATTCTCTATTAATGTGGCAGTCTTGCCACCATCATTCCTCTCCTTACTTTCAGCCATGATTATTTCCTTACCCCCTTCCATTAGTATATCCTCATGGTCAGTAAAGTCCTCTACTTCTTCCCTCAAGTTGATATAGTTGCAATACTCTCAAGGGTTAGGTTCGGGCTTGCTAGGAAGTCTATCTGGAGACGTAGATGAAAAGCTAGCTTTTTGGGCAATCTGGGCTTCCAAGATCCTATTATGAGTTGTAAGCACATCAACCTTTGAGGCTAATTGTTTAATATACTCATCCTATTTTTGTTGTGCCAGAAGCATACTTTGTATCATTATTTCTAAATTGGACTTTTGGGGTACTTGAGAAGGGAAATGAAGTCTTTGAAAGCCAGGAGGTGGTATAGCATTCATTGGGGGCATATTCGAAGGGTTTGGATTGGATGTATATGAGAAATTCAGATGACTCTTCCAACATGGATTGTAGGTACTAGAGTAAAGGTCATTGGCCGGTCTTGGTTTGAAGTTTTAAACATTGTTAAATTCACTAGGGTCTTCCGAAAAAGGGCTCCCAACTTGACAATTTAAAGTCACATACTCAATGGAACCACAAATTTCACAAGGGGAAGGGGTACTAGAATTCACAGCATTAATATTCATTCGGTCCAATCTTTGAGTCATAGCATCTACTTTAGCAGAAAGCAACGCATACGCATCAACTTCAAGCTTACCTCCAACTCGTTTGGGTTGGCCTCACTCGGTGGACCATTGGAAATTGTTCAGTGTCATTTCCTCAATTAAGTTATAGACTTCATCCTCAGTTTTGTTCATCAAGGTTCCTCTCACCGCCGCATTAATAGTGGACCTCATAGATTGGGTCACACCATTATAAAAAGCTTGGATAACCATCCAATGTTGAAGACCATGATGGGGGCATAAGCACAACAAATCTTTAAACCGCTCCTAAGCTTCATAGAGAGTCTCTTTATCTTTTTGCATAAAATTGGTGATTTGATTCCTTAAGCTTACCGTTTTACTCGGAGGGAAAAACTTGGCGAGGAAGCCTCTTGTTAACTCATCCCAAGTGGTAATACATCCCGATGGCAACAAGTATAACTAAGCCCTTGCTTTATCTCTCAATGAGAAGGGAAATTAGCACAATCGGATGGCATCAATAGAGACTCCATTAAGCTTCAACGTGTTGCACACCTCTGGAAAAGTCGAGAGGTGTAGATTCGGGTCTTCCAAAGGAGTTCCTCCAAAGTGCAATTGTTGCACCATGGAGATGAATGCCGGTTTGAGCTCGAAATTGTTGGCATCAACATTAGGGTGAGTGATGCTTGAGAAGATCCCTTGGACTCCAGGGGTAACGAAATCGTAAAGTGTCCTTCTTTGGTCACCTCGTCCTCCCGCTATATTTGTTGGATTCCTTCTTGCCTCGCGTCTTTGTTCTTCAATCCTTTGCTTCTTCCTCCCTAAGCGGAAAGTCCTTTCAATCTTGGGTTTGGATTTGTGCAAAATTAGACTTTGCATAAACGGGAAAAATTCCTGCAAGCACTATCACCAACACTACCGGCGCAATCAAACAAGAAAATAAAAAGAAAATTAAAGTAAAAGACAATAAAATACTTAGTGACTTTCGCAAGACTAACTCAATAGTTAACAGATTGATCCCCGTTAACGGCGCCAAAAACTTGACCACTACCGCAAGCACACAGGTAGTCGTAGTATAAATAAAAAGATCGCCCTCAGGGACCAATTTAATCTACCGAGCTTTGTCTATCAGAATATGTTAGGTAAAATTCTAATTTAAGAGGTTTTGATTCAACAACTTCTAATTTAAAATTTTAAATCAATTAAGGAAAAATGCCTAGGAATTCATGTAGTTATGACATGTGATTGCATCAAAATGATAAGTATGTGCTTTTCTCTAATCGGTTAATCTCGAGGAATTGGAATCTCTTCAAAAATTTAGTCTATTGTTTCGAAATCAACCAAATCTGCCTAAACTAAGCAAAAGTCGTTCTTTCAAACTAATTTATCTTAATCCAAGTTGAATATCTTCAACTACGCTCTAGTCCTCCTAACATGCAAATCTCTCTTTCGAGATGATGCTATGTCAGGTTTTATTAAGCAATCTAACAATCAAATGTCGCCTTTCAATTTTTCACTCAATTGTTTCAAGTGTGCAAGCAAACTTTGTCCAAAAAGCCACTCACAACATGATAATCACTTGATAGAACGAAATCAAACCAATCATGAAATAAGCACAATTCTATAGACTAAAACATGATCCAATTACACTTTCATAAACTACTAAATCCCTAGACAAAATAAACTACCCACACAAGATTAAGGATTAAACAACTAACCAACATTTTGGCAAAATCTGAGGGAAAGGGCTTGACTGAGATAACTTTTCAACCAAGGGCTTCAAACCGCCTCAAAATTAAACACACACTCTCAAGATTTCTCACAAAAACAATAATCAAATTAAAAATCTTAACTAAAAAGAATAAAATTTGAGAAAGAAAATGGACTATGCCATGCTTCCTCTTTCTTCCATTGCTGCTGAACGATGCCTTTTTATAGAAGAGTTTGGATCATTTTAGCCACACAACTGAAGGAAGACGAAGAGGCAGCAGTTTCACAGTTCACCACGGTCCGTGGCAGGTACTACGGTACGACCGCAGTCTTAGCTGGTGATCATACTACCGCAAGTTAGTATAGCTAAAAGATATCGTTCCTTAGGGATTGATTATAACTTACTGAGTCCTGCCTATTAGAATGTGCTAAGTAAAATTCTAGTTCAAGTGGATTTCATTTAACAACAGCAAATTAACTTTTCTAAATCAATAAGGAAAAAACGTCTAGAAATTCTCGTAGTTGTGAAAGGAAATTAGATAAAAAATAATGAACATGTGCTTTCTTCTAATTGGTTAAATTCAAGGAATTGTAATCTCCTCAAGAACTCAGTCCATTCTTCGAAATCAACTAAATTTACCTAAACTAAGTAAAAGTTGTTCTTTCAAACTAATTTGCCTTAATTCAAGTTCAACGTCTTCGATTACTTACTAGCCCTCCTAACATATAAATCTCTCTTTCAAGACACTGTTATGTTAGGTCTAATCAAGCAATCCAACAACCAAATGTCACATTTCAGTGTTTTACTCGATTATTTCAAGAGTGTAAGTAAATTTCGGCCAAAAATCAACTCACAACAATCCAAGCACTTGACAAAATGAAATCAAACCAATCATGAAAATAAGCACAATTGTATAGATTTAAACATGATCCGATAACACTTCCATAAACTACTAAATCCCTAGGCTAAAGAAAACTACTCAGATATGGTAAAAGATTAACAAACTAACCAACGATTCGCGAAATCGTAGCGACAAGGTGATTAACTAGGATGACCTTCAACCAATGGCTTCAGAACCGGCTCAAGAACAAACTCTTACACTCAAAACTCACACCCACACAATAGCCAAACTAAAAATTACAAAATTTGAGAAAAAAAACTAAAGCACTAATCTATGCTACTCTATACTTTTGCTTTGCTTAGAACAATCTTAGATGCTCTATAATGTTGTAGAACGTTGCTTTTTATAGAGAGGCTCGGTCGATCTCAGCCACACAACCGAGGAAAAACAAAGAGGCAGCAGTTACATGCTCACCACGGTCCGACAGGGGTTTGTGCTAGAACCGGGTTTTTGCTCATTCTTTGCTGTACGGGCGTGGCATGACATGGATGATCGTGGGGAAGGCCAAAATACAGCCATTAAAGGGCAAATGTTGGGTAATAAGGCTAAAAGTTCTGTAAAACACATCAAATAACTATACCCCAGCATAAATCGAGGATATGAGAGTAAATAACAACTTAGAGCACAATATTCTCCGAAAATTGACGCAAAATAGCCCTAAAATGATATACATATTAAGCACGTATCAAACTTCCCAATGCTTAAACTATTGCTTGTCCTCAAGCAATGCAAAGATTAAAAGTATACACGACCTCCTCAGAACAGATATAGGTGACATTCAAATGGCAAAGCTAACCTAAAGATAGCCCAAAAAGATACCCAAAAAAAATCATTAACAAACATAATAGGGAATGAAATTTTTGAAAACCTTTTTAATAGACCAAAATGTCAAACTTGAAAGCGATCTCCCCCAAATTGTCAAATACAATCATTCAACATATGGAGTAAGGCAAACTAGTAAGGCCGGTAAAACCTCAGTATAGTTATGTGGCGCTTAGCACTTATGTGTTTGAAATGTATATATTTATGAAGGTTCTCTCAACTCTCAACCTTAAACACAGATCTACCATAAGCTTGACAAGATTCTCAAATTCTCCATCACTAAAAATGCAAACACATTAGATAATCATGAGGACTTTAATAGGATTGTAACGGGGCTAAGGGTACAGGTAAGAGGAGAACAAATGTTTTTGGAAATAAGGAGCTAGAAGCTAAAGACTAAGAGCTAAACAATTCTAATGCACCAAACAACATCCTTCTTAAACCTTATCAATTCAGATTAAATCCCCAAATGAAGAGAAAAAAGTCAAAAATCACAAATAGCTTGCATTCTCAACAAGGCTAACCGCTTTCTTCGATTGTTTTCGTTCTCTTTTCATTTTTTTTGAAATGTTTTTCTTTTTTTGAGTTTTTTTTGTCGGAAACATTTATTATTTTTTTTCCAGAAGGCATAGCCAAGGGGGGAATCTATAACGAACTTTAAATGCCAACTCTTCTCTAAATTTTGGACAATAAAACAAGGGATTAATAAATATCTCACAACCCTGCACCAAACAACCCAATTACATCACAAGATGTCATTATATCTTACTAACACCCTATCAAACTTGATGCAAAAGAATAGAAGACTACTCTAGCCTTGGCTTAAAGGTAAGACAAGTATTTGGCAATGGGTTATAATAGGAGGTTTAAATCAAGAAAAACGGATACAAGCTCAAAGGAGCTAACAAGGGATCTAATACACAACCAAGGTAGCTATTTGGCCGTGGGGTTTACACAAATTAAAGAAAGAATTACCTCAATCATATTAGCTAAGTGCATATGCGAAATGTGATCTTTAATGAGAATCTAAGCAAGTTCTAGAGAAATGATGCCAAGGAAGAGTCACATATGAAAGAAATATGAGACTAATAATGATAAACAGTCTCTAAAGGCTCAAAGTCTCATGGGACATCTGCCAACGTCAAAACTAGCTCACTAGTAAACACATGCCAAAATCTTGTAAAGACTCATGGGGAAAATCATTTCGCATGCGACATGTGATCAAAATATGGAATTCATTTTGCAAACTATTCACAAACATTTTATGCACAATTTGGGCAAATCAAAGGATCAAACTAAACCAAAGAAAGCTACCAAATCTATAGAGATCATCATCAGAGGATTTTTTTCCTTTTTTTTGGGTAGTTTCTCTTTATATGCATGCTCCTACAAATAATGCAAACTAAAATGCAAAAGAAACTAATAAAAGAAAGAAATTAAAATGCAACCTAGAAGAAAACTAAATTCACTTCTAAAACAAAACTAAAACAATCAAAAAAACTACAAAAACTGCCGCTAAAAACATATACAAAGCAAAAACACACCAAATAGAAACAGGCATCAGACGTCAAATATAATGACTAACTTCTCCCTATGCTTGAATCACACATTGCCCTCAATGTGGGCACATAATAAAAAGGGAAGGAGAGTAGCATAAAACAAGATCAGAAAGGACAAGGTGGAGGAGGATGGGTTAGTTAGCCATAGGAGATATGCCAATCTCACCAGGTCTCTAGACATGCCCTATAATCTTCGAAATATTAGGTCTGGGAAGTAAGCAACCCATGAAGCTCATCGTGACGCTCTTGGACAAAGTCCCGAAGAGCGGCGCTCTCAGAAGCAACAAACTCTCGGAGGGAAACTTGCTCCTCTTGAATAGACCTAAGGGTGTCTTGGAGGTCAGAATAGTCAGGTGGAGGTGGTTGAGAGGAAGAACTAGGTCCTGTTGACTAGATCGAGGGGCTAGTTGGTGGGGTGTAGGTCGAACAACCTCCTCTTCACCAGGTACCCAATAAAGGTTATCCCGATGAAGAAGGGTGGTGCAATCAACATTGTGAAGTGGAAAAAGCCGATCCTCGAGGTAAATTCAACACAAACGGCCAGCTTACCTTTCTAAAAGTTCATAATCTCAAAAGCAGTTTGATCAAGTCACTCGGACCTAGAAACTCTATCCTCAGGATTGGTCTCAATACCCAAAAATCTAGCAATAGTAGTTATTATCTCACCAATGACTATCCTACCTTTAGTGCTAACAGCAATACTATGTAATTGCCTAGCTAAAAATGAACCTGGGTGAAGCTGCTCTTCATCAAGCATACGGGATAGAAAATGAAACTCAGAAAGTCTTGGGACATTTAGACTATCATCCCGAGCAAAGAAAGAACAAGCCAAGATATGCCGAGCTACTCTAATGCAGGGATTTCTAATATGCGTACATTTTAACGAACTGGTACTGTACCTAACACTCCTCGAAAGTTCACCCCAAAACGCATTTGGGTTGAATTCGCGGGAGACTTGACGGTGCGATAAGTCCATGCTAAGGGGAAAATCAAAAATACTGTTGAAGGTACCTAAGTTAAGTTCGTACAATTGTCCCTGCAAATAAAATGATATATATCTGGCTTGACATTGAGGCCCTCTGGTGACCTCACATGGAGTGTACTAAGGAATTCTAGGGTCAAGTCCCTATATGTATACTCTTTAATTTCTAAAAAGTGGCCCATACCACCTCTGGCACGCAACCAATAAATATCATCCAAAATTCCCAATCGGGCTAACAAATCCTCATCATAATATCTAGCTGTTATAGCCATACGTTCATTTAAGCAATTATACCTAGCAACATGATCAGGATGCGTTAAACCAAGGGAATGAGGAATGTTACCTCTAGCATGCGCAACAGTTGATGTTCGAGATGTTCTTTAAGGTCGGGTTCATGCTTGACTTGAAGAACTAACCTCCGTGGAACTCCTTAGTCTCTTACTTGGTGCCATTGTTTCAAACTTGAAACAAAAATGAAACTAAAACCAAAAGTAAGAACTAAAACCTAGAAAATTGAATAAATTAAACAAAAATATCAAAAATAAGAAAGAGAAAAGGATGGGTATGATGGATGAGTAAAGGTGAGATGAATTTGAAGTAAAAGAAGAAGAAAGAGATGGATTTTAAGGAGAAAGTTAAAAAATTGAGTGAAAGGAAAAGATTTGTTGTGAAAATGATTGGAAATAGTGAAGAAATGAGGGGAGATTAGTGAGATTTGGTCGTAGACTTTAGAGAGAGAAAATGGGGGTAGAGATAGAGAGTATGTCAAGAGGTTGAAGAAGAAAGGGGGGAAGTGAAGAGGTACTGCGGTTAAATACCTAGACCGCGACACGTAGCAGACCACCACGGGCCGTGGGGGCTCACACGGGCTGTCCGTGGTGTCTGCTGGCATCTGATTTTTTTTTTTTGATTTTTCTGGGTTGGCACCCCACGGCCGTATTTCTGGGATACTGACCGTGGTGTTAATATTTTTTTCATATATTTTTTTCTCTTTTTTTAATTTTTTTTCACACATATAACTACAAAAATTAATAAAAACCAAAACTATAAAAAGGGAAAACGGGAAGAAAGCTTAGGTTGCCTCCCAAAAAGCGCTCTTTTAAGGTCAAGAGCTTAGCCCTTGTTCTAGGATTGGTCCAGATCACATGGTGTATGGACATTGGCTTCGTCTCGGACCACAAAATCAAACTTATTCAGTTGGAAGTGCCATCTTAAAAGTTCTGACAGCAGGTCCTTCATCTTTATAACTTGGTGCCATAATGCACTATCTGCATGCAAAATAAATCGCCTTTGTGGCCCATCCAATGGGCTATCATCAACTTGTTCAACCCCGACTTCAAAATCTGCATCAAAACCTTCCACAGAGGGCATGGAGAGAACAGTTTGTGCAAACCTGCAGTAATCACTCATTGAAGAGTCATTAGAAATAGGGGCCTCAACCTTGGGCATGTTAGGTGGCATAGGAGCAGCAAACTCCACCTTAACATACCCTTGATCGGGGTCCTCATAAGAAATCCAGTCAGAATCAGGAGGATCTTCACAATTTTAGACATCCTCCACATCAATCTTAGGGGAAAGAGGTTATGCATCCAATATAGAAGAATGAGGAGAAACCATGTCCTCCTTTTTATGACTAAACATAACAAAGCGCCCTTCCACCTCAAAGATACCTGGCCTTCTCTTACATCAATGTAGCAACCAGCTGTCGCCAAAATGGGCTGACCTAGGATAATTTGGGCATTGTCAGTTTCAGGCAAATGAACTATAATGAAGTCCTTCAACATTAAAATGTCCCCTATATTGACTGGCACATTGTCCAACTTGCCCATAGGTTGCGTCACAGAACCATCAGCCAAGTGTCATTCTCTTTGAAAGTGCCAGTCTTGCCATCATTGTTTCTTTCCTTATTACTAGCCATAATTATCTCCCTACCCTCTTTCATTGGTACTCCCTCAGAGTCAGTTAAGTCCTCTTCTTCCTTCATGGTAACACAGCTACAAAGCACACGAGGGTTAGATTTAGGTTTGCTAGGCATTCTATCTGAGGGCGTAGATGAGAAATGATCTTTTTGGGCAACTTGGGCTTCTAGCATCCTATTGTCAGTCGTAAGCACATCAACCTTTGAGGCTAATTGCAAATATACTCATCTTGTTTTTGTTGTGCTATAAGCATATTTTCCATCAGTACCTCTAAATTAGACTTTTAGGGCATCTGAGAAGGGAATGGGGGTCTTTGAAAACCAAGGGTACTCTTGTATTCATAGGAGGCATAGTCACAGTGTCCAGATTCGACCTGTAAGAGAAATTCAGATGATTCTTCCAACCTGAATTATAGGTATTAGAGTAAGGCTCATTGGTTGGTCTCGGGTTGAAATTTTGAACATAATTAACTTCATTAGAGTTGTGGAAAAAAGGACTCCCAACTTGACAATTCAGAGTTATATGCTCAATTGAAGCACAAATTTCATAGGGGGAAGGGCCACTAGAGTTCATAGCATTAACATTCATTTGGTCTAGTCTATGAGTCATGGTAACTATTTTAGCAGAAAGTAAAGTACAACTTCATGCTTACCTCCAACCCGCTTGAGTTGGGTTCATTCAGCGGACCATTGGAAGTTGTTAAGCGCCATCTCCTCAATTAGATTATAGGCTTTATCCTCAGTCTTGCTCATCAAAGTTCCTCCTGCTGCCGCATCAATAGTGGACCTTACAAATTAGGCCACACTGTTATAAAAGGCTTGGATTATCATACAATGCTGAAGATCATGATGGGGGCAAAAACGTAACAGATCTTTAAAATGCTCCCAGGCTTCATAGAGCATCTCATCATCTTTCTGTAGAAAGTTGGTGATCTAATTCCTTAGGCTCGCTGTTTTGCTTGGAGGGAAGAACTTAGCGAGGAAAACTCTTGTCAACTCATCCCAGGTGGTTATGCATCCAGATGGCAAAGAGTGCAACCAAACCTTTGCTTTGTCCCTTAATGAGAAAGGGAATAAGCACAGCCAAATTGCATCACTGGAGACTCCATTTAATTTCAGCATATCACACACGTCTAAAAACATTGAGATGTGCATATTTGAGTCTTCCAAGGGAGTTCTGTTGAATTGAGATTGTTGCACCATGGAAATGAGTGTCGGTTTGAGCTCGAAGTTGTTGGCATCGACAGCAGGGCGAGCGATGCTTGAGGCGATCACCTGGACTCCTGGGGTAACAAAATCACGAAGAGTCCTTCGTTGGTCACCTTCTGCTATGTTTGAATTCCTTCTTGCCTCGCGTCTTTGCTCTCTAATCCTTTGCTTTTTTCTCCTTAAGCGAAAAGTCCTTTTAATATCTGGATCGGGTTTGTACAAGATCAGACTTTGCATAAACTGGGAAAAATTTCTGCAAGCACTTTCACCGACACTACCAGCATAATTTAAACTAGCAAAGAAAGAAAAAGAACAAAAAAGAATAATAAAAAACAATAAAATACTTAGTCACTTTCGTAAGCCTAACTCAATAGTTAACAATTTTAGTCCCCGATAACGGTGCCAAAAACTTGATCATACTACCGCAAGCGCACGGATAGTGTAGATAAAAGGTATTGCTCCTCAAGAACTAATTGTAACTTACTGAGTCTTGCCCATCAGGATGTGCTAAGTAAAATTCTGGCTCAAGTGAATTCAATTTAACAATAGCAAATAAACGTTTCTAAATCAATAAGGAAAAAACATATAGGAATTCTCATAGTTGTGAAAGGAAATTGGATTAAAAATAATGAACATATGCTTTCTTCAAATTGGTTAAATTTGAGGAATTGTAATCTCTTCAAAAACTCAGTCTATTCTTTCGAAATCAACTAAATTTGCCTAAACTAAGCAAAAGCCATTCTTTCAAACTAATTTACCTGAATTCAAGTTCAATGTCTTCGATTACTTACTAGCGCTCCTAACATACAAATCTCTCTTTCGAGATGAAGTTATATTAGGTCTAATCAAGCAGTCCAACAACCAAATGTTACCTTTTAGTTTTTCATTCGATTGTTTCAAGAGTGTAAGCAAATTTCAACCAAAAATCAACTCACAATAGTCTATGCACTTGACAAAACGAAATCAAATCAATCATGAAAATAAGCACAATTGCATAGATTAAAACATGATCCAATAACACTTCCATAAACTACTAAATATCTAAACTAAAGAAACCTACTGAGACATGATAAAGGATTAACAAACTAACCAACGATTGGTGAAATCTAAGCAAAAAGGGGATTGACTGAGATGGTCTTCGACTAAGGGCTTCAGAACCGCCTCAAGAACAAACTCTCACACTCAAGACTCACACCCACATAATAACCAAACTAAAAACTATAAAATTTGAGAAAAAAACTAAAGCACTAATCTATGCTACTTTGTACTTTTGCTTTGCTTGGAATGATCTTGGATGCTCTCTACTGCGGCAGAATGTTGCTTTTTATAGAGAGGCTCAGTCGATCTCATCCACATAGCTGAGGGAAAACGAAGAGGCAGTAGTTACACGCTCACCACGGTCCGCTGGGCGCACCACAGTTCGTCCGCGGTCTGTACTGGAACCAGGCTTTTGCTCATTCTTTGCTCTACGGGCGTGGCATAACATGGATGACCGTGGGGGAGGTCAAAATGCAGCAATTGAAGGGCAAATGCCGAGTAATAAGGCTAAAAATTCTGCAAAACACATCAACCAACTATACCCAAGCATAAATCGAGAATAGGAGAGTAAATAACAACTTAAAGCATAATATTCTCCTAAAAATGACACAAAATAGCCCTAAAATGATATACATATTAAGTACTTATCAGCTGGAACTAATTTTCTGCTGTTTTCTTACTCCATGGGCGTAGCATCATATGGGTGTCTATGGGGGAGGTCAAAATACATCCAATAAGGGCCAAATGCTGGGTGAAAAGGCCTAGAATCCTACAAAATATATCAAACAACCATACCTAAGCATAAATCGAGAATAGGAGTATAGGTCATGACTTAAAGCACATAATTCTCCTAAAAATGTGACAAAATTACCTAAAATGATGTACACATTAAGCACTTATCATACACACACACACACACACACACACACACTCGCACACACACACACATATATATATATCTATGTATGTATGTATATAATACGTAAAATATATATAACATGTGTATGTATATATAATATATATATATATATATATATATATATATATATATATATATATATGTATATATATATTCTATGTATTATATATATATATATATATGTGTGTGTGGTGTGTGTGTGTGTGTATATATATATATATGTATATGTATATGTATATATATGTATATGTATATGAATATATATATATATATATATATATATATATATATATATATATATATATATATATATATATATATTCTATATATATTTGTATGTATGTATATATATGTATATGTACATGTATATGTATATATGTATGTGTGCATGTATGTGTGTGTGTGTGTGTGTGTGTGTGTGTGTACGTGTGCGTGTGCGTGTGTATGTGTGTCTGTTCATTCTCGTCCTTTTTTCTATGCGTTTCATTTCTCCCTCTTCCTCTTGTGACTCTATTACATGCTCCCTTTTTTGTTCATCCTCCTTGCTCTCTCGCTCATCGATCCTCAAGCATCTATCTTTCGCTCTCGATCTCTGTCTCTCTCTGTCTATCTCTGTCTCTGTCTCTCTCTGTGTCTCTATCTCTCTGTTAATGTCTCTCTTTCTGTCTCGTTTTCACCATCTCTTTCTTATTATTTTTCATCTCTATGTGGTTGTAATATTGGGCTCTACTTGGCGAAGGAAGAAGCGTTATTATAGCGAAATTCATAAAATAATCGATGAAGGAGGTTAGTTAAAGTTAGTAATATTACAAACAGCTACTTCATTCTTGCTTAGTTTGAGTTTTTTAGCTTACATATTCACTAAATTGTGATAAATTAGTAGTTTTTACTTGATTTAATTTTTTTTGGTTACATTAGATGCTTCTTATATTAGTGCAAATTCCATGCTTCGAACGGGAGGCAATAGATTTGTGTGAGTATAAATCTTATCTTACTTCTTTTGTATAATTAATCTGCTTTTTGTTCCTTTTATTTTGTTTCAAGTTCTCTAGGTTTTGAGGTTAAAGAATTGATGATGTTTTCATATTTTGAGTAGCTTGCATATAGCTTAACTCATGGAGTTATGTGATTCAACATTTGATCACTAATCAGATGTCCAATGATCACCATTCTTATACCATATTATCACTAATTATTTGTCTAGTGATCACCATCTTAGAAAGGATTCATTTCCAGGAAGTTATAGAGAAAAGTGAATACTTGCTCACTTTCTCACTAATTGGATTCCAACTGATTACTAAACACATATCTAGTGATCATTGAGTAGACAATAAGTGATTTTTAAAGAATGATCAAGGAGTAATATAGGTGCTCACTAATGTCATGCCAATGGATCACCAATCACATGTCTGTTGATCACTAATAAGTTGCCTACTGATGAACATATTGGCAAGGATTAAATTACATGAAACTGTAAAAAAAAAAAAAAATTGAACACTATGTCACTTACACACTAATCTGAATCCAATTGATTAAGAATCACATGTCTACTTATCACCAAATAGGCAAGGAGTGAATTCTAAGTTGTAAGGACGGACTAACATAAGTGTTCAATAATTTTATTCCTATGGATCTCTAATCACATGTCTATTGATCACCAAATATGCATGGATAGAATTGTAAGCAGTGAGTGAAAAAATAAACATTAGAATAAATTTCTCCACATTTATTTGCATGCAATGACTATTAATATAGTGTTTTTTGTGCATTTTTTAACCTGTTTGGAGTAGACAGTCATAGTAGTGTGAATGGAATGTTCTGCAACCTTCTTTGGTTGCATGATTTATCAGTACATTCTTCTATTTTGTTACAGTTACTTAGATGTGACGGAAAGTGGTCATCAAGTAATTACTGTCAAAGGAAGTGAACAAGTGCAGACATTGTGGAGTGTTCCTGCATCACAAAATAATTTTGGGGTGCTTGTTATTAATTAATTATGTTGAAGGTAGTTGTTCGCTACTATCTATTGTTATTGTTATTAGTTAGTTAGTTTTAGCCTTTTGTTTTGCTAATATTTATTTGGGGCATGTAGATAGACCGGGCAAAGGAGTCATTCGGTTCAGGTACGGGTTGGGTCAAGTCAAGTTTGGATCGGGTCACGTTCGGGTTAAGTAATATTTCGGGTCACTTTGGTTTGGGTTGGGCATGGTTCGGATCAGGTCGATTTCAGGTCAACTAATTTTTTGTCAAATACGCTTGTCATGCCAAAATAAGTAACTTTGTAAAAAATTTCGGATCGGATATGGTTCGGTTCGGGCCAATTCGGGTTTCGGGTCCACTTTCGGGTGAGCATATTTCGGATGTCGGGTCAGGTATGGGTCCGGGTCGTTCGATTCGGGTTTTGGGTCTCGGCTCAGTTTTGTCAGGACTACATATAGAGTGACGAAACCTGGTAGTTATTGATTCATCAATTGATGACAGAGGAAAATGGGTACCAAACAGTGATGACGAGATGCTTACACGAAGGTTAGGCGTGATGTTTAGCAGGATTAAAGATTATCTTGAATTCTATATAAGATACATCGTTTATGTTAGGTTTAGTATTTGTAGTGGTCCTACTGGGAAGAATAAGTCGGGGACATTTTGGAAACAGTTTGTGTGCTCTAAAGAAGGATTTCGGCAACTTACAAATACCCTGAAAATTATTACAGTTACTACTGAAGCTGTATCCCAAGCAAGAGGCAAAGCTAACAAGAACAAAATGAAAAGAAAGAGAGTAGAGATAAGAGAAGGGTACCAAGCTCATATTGTTTTGAGGTCAACTAGGGATGGGAAGTTTGAGATAATATGATTTCATAAGGCTCATGTTCACCCCCTGTGCATACCTAGTAGGAGACAATTTCTCACTTCTAATAGAAATGTGAGCTCTATCCATAAAGATATATAAGTACGTTAGAGCTAACACAGGACCATCAAGAGTATATCACCTCCCGAAAGAGCAACTTGGTGGCTATAAAAACATTGGCTACACCCAGAAGAATTTGCAAAATTATTATAGAGACTTTAAGGCTCTTTTAAAAGCTACATATGAGAATACGTTTACAGATGTAATAAAGAAGAAAAAGGAAGTCGACCTTGGCGTGTTCTTTAACTATCAAGTAGATAAAGAGAACCAACTGAAGAATGCATTTAGGTCAGACTCTATGAGCAGAAGAAGCTACGCCTTATTCAGTGACATTTATCATTTGACATAACCCATAAGACCTGTAGATATTCAATGGCCTTCATACCTTTTATGGGACTAAATAACCATAGGCAGCTAATTTGCTCTAGGGTTGGTTTGTTGATGGATGAGAAGGTGGAGTTATTTCTCTTATTGTTTAATAACTTCATAAATGCTATAGGAAGCCATAGCCCAAAAACTATACTCACGGACCGAGATCTAGCTATCAAACAAACATATGTTTTTGATACGTCAATCCATCAATTCATATGTGGCATATCACAAGAAAGTTTTCTGAGAATGTGGGTAACAGGCTAAACGACTGTGAGTATTTAATGGAGCCCATCAAGGGTTACAACTGGCCACTAAAGTCTCCCAATGAGTTTGAGGAGTCTTGGGGAGAGATGTTAGAGGAATTTAATCTAATCGATAACAAGTGGTTGCCCCAAATATATGACACTCAAGATCATTGGGTGCATGCATACTTTAAAGAAGACTTCTTAGGAGGTATTTTGAGGATGCTGGGTTCAGTGAATCAAAATTCTATGTTTGGTTTCCTAATGTGTCCTAAGCTTGGCCTTGTTAACTTTCAGGTTCAGTTTGTGCACATTATTGATTCACAATGCCACCATGAGAGAAAAGCCATAAATACTTCTTTGACCTCCTTTCTGAAATTGACAATGTCCTTAGAAAAGTATGCCATGAACATGTATACTCACACTAACTTCAATGTGTTCCGAAGAGAGTTATACATTGGTTGGATACATTGCCATGTGTAAGGTATTACCAATGTAAAGGGTGATCGTAGTTATGAGATTAACCACAATTTCAAGATAAAACGAGGATGCACTATGTGGCCTATAATAAGGAATCTTTTGAATGCTAGTGTTGATGTCATTTTTTCGATTCGGATGGAATTGCATGTGCTTATATGCTGTTGGTTTTGACGTCAAATTCACTAAAAGAAATTCCTCCAGCATATATCATTAGCAGATGGACAAAAATGAGAACAGAAGTGCCTATATATGAGTCTAATAGCATTTTTGCAGGTGCTTGTGGAGAATTAGCCATGTAAAATAAGCTAGTATCTGACACATGGTCTCAGTTTTATAAGTGTACCAATCTGGCTGGGCGAGACCTTGCAAAGTTGCTGGTTTTGTTGAGTTCCATGATTTAGGTCAAACATGAACTTTACAACAAAAGTGGTGAGGCAGCAAGTAATGTAACAGCAGATCTACAGACCTACTTCGTATGTGTTGTCTCAGAACACATTAAGATACATCCACATCCAACATTCATTACTAAAGGAAGAGAAAAGAGGATGAAGACAGGGGTTGAGAAGGCCATGGAGCAACAAGCGTATGTGCGGATATGCCACTTTTGTAATCAGGCTACTTCTCATGATAGTAGAAACTGTCTGAGCCGAAGTGCCAATACACTATCTCAGAAGTATGTATGCCTTCTGTGTTTCTTTTAAAAAATTTTCAATTTATAATTTATATGTTATTTATTTTTTTCGACCTTTTAATGTATTTTTTCCAGTGTTCGCAAATTAACATCCTCAAGACCATTCTTTTTATTGTGTGCTGATGGTCAGAAGTGGTTATAGTTGCTTGACAACCACCAAAATATGTTCAAATAAAGAAAGGACCGTGCCAACATTAGGGTCTTAGTTAGTGATAAATAGGTGTTATTAGTGATCATTAGCATTACTTTTGGTGGTCAATTGATTGAATTATGGTGACCACAAGGGTTATGATTGTAGATCATAATATATGTCTTCATTTATGAGCTTAGTTAGTGATAAAAATAAATATGTTTGTTTTTCATGAATCATATCCTGATTTATAGCTAGATGAGCTTCATCTTATTGTATTTAGGGTTTATTTTCATCAAAAATCATAATATATATTTTTTAAAACGATATCAATTGGTGATCAATGGATGCAATTTTGGTGACCATTGGATTTATATTTAATGATCACTAGATATATTCATGGTGATCAAGATATCCTGAATTACAACTAGTAATATTAGCATGTTAGTTACTGATCAATAGATATTGTCTCAGTTATCATGAGTATTTTTTTCATAATCAATTGGCTATATTGTCGCAGTATCGCACTCTTAAGACATCTAACTTTGGATCCTAAGCACAAAAATAGTATAATATGAATTGTTAACATGCTCACTTTTTATTTGCTGTGTAAATTAAAAATTTCGACGAGCTACTTACATAATTTGATTTCAAGCATGAGTGCCACTTTTCTCCTTTCCTAGAATAGCTCTCCAAGTGCCTCATGTAAAATATCCCACAGTCTGTGACATTTATCTTTGTCATCCATGGTATTGCTAACCCGATAGCCTTTAGCTTTTAGATAATTCCATGTTTTGTATGACCTTTGGTCTCCAAGTAATGTGTAAGCACTTTTGCCTACACAACAATTCAAAAATCATAGGTTATTAGAATGTAATGAGATTAGGGCAATGATAAATGAGAGTGCTTTAAAGTGTGTGTGTGTATAAAACTCGTCATTTTCTTTAGAAATTATCTATATGCCATCTTGAAGGATTATCTTATGATGATGTTATCAATGATCTTAATCTTATGGTCTCTCAAGTTAGAGCACAACAAGAACTAATGCCTTCTGGGGCATGTTAGGAAGAAAACTTGAGATTTTTTATTGGAAAGAAATAATAAAAAAATGGATACGCATTATTAGATATGGACGTCAATAATAAGTAGCATTTAAGGAGCCCACTATAGTACGAACACCTACAAACTGAGAACTTAGCAAGTTAGTTTCTTTATTCTTTGACCAAGGGCATCTGCTCAATTCATTATTTATTACACACTGGAATTCTATGTACCTTTGGTGGAAGGTTTTTAATCCCTACATTTCATCACAGAATAAGTGCTCTATGGAACAAAAATAATTAATATTTATGTAATGACATGCATTGCTGAAAATAGAACATTCTAGGTGGTGAATTCAATAAAGAACTTATTTTGATCACTAAATGTTCTGTTTGTGATCACTAATGTATTCATTATTGAGCACTAAATTGATAAAAAAAAAGATTCATGAAGAGTCTCCTTAGAGTACCTCGATCCCTTTTTCTTTCTAGGTCATTAAGTGGCAAACCAGTCATTAATTACATTCATTTGTACCTCTTGCCCTGGCTTGAGGGAACACGTGCAAATTAGGTTGCTTCCTTTTCGCATACATTAAATAAAGGTTCACTTGACAGAAAATATCAATACACATTTATCAGGAAATATCTATATCTAGATAGTGATCACTAATTATATTCCATTTGATCGCAAACCACATATCAAATTATCACCAACAAGATAATGACTAAATTTTAAGCAATGAGGGCAAAAAAGTAAACTTTAATATAAATGATACATAAATCTTATGCCAATAGATCACTAATCAAATGTCTATTGATCACTAAAAACACAATGACTAAATTCTAAGCAATGAGGGGGAAAGTAAATATTTAGATAAGTGATCACTAATCGTCTTTCTACTGGTCAATAATCAAATGTCTATTAATCACCAATTAGACAAGAACTGAATTCTAAGCAATGAAGAAAAATGTAAACATTAATATAAATGGTCACTCATCTTATGTCAATGGATAAGTAATCAAATTTCTATTAATTACCAACTAGGATTAAATTCTAATCAATAAGGAAAAAAGTAAGCATTTAGTTAAGTGCTTACTGATCATATTCTAATTGATTACCAATCATAACTTTATTGATCACCGACTACACAAAGACTGAATTCAAAATAATGAGGAAAAAAGTGAGCATTTGGTTAAGTGCTTACTAATCATTTTCAATTCTCATCGCCATTCACAACTCCATTGATTACCAAGTAGGCAAGGACTAAAATTCTACGCAATGTGTAGAAAATAAACATTAATATAGTGGGTTAACATAGAAAAATTAATTAAAGATATTGCCTTGGTTCTAGTTCTTCAAACTTGATGACGGCATAATCAGAAACAAGGAGCTGTTCTTTAAAAAGTTTGCCATCTAACTTCGTCAAGTGGACGACAAATGACGATCAATGAGCCAGTGACTTATTTTGATGTTATCGCTAACCTATCACAACAGATGGCCCACTTTCTCAACCTTTGCGAGAGTAGTGACAGCAGCTAGATCCTTTTTATCATTAGTTTTAGGCTTGCACTAGTTCTTTGGTTTAGTTTCAACCTTAGTCTTTTTTTGACATTTTGGTCTTGTTGCTATCAATTGGTTTCACTAGACTATATGCTGTGGTGGTTTTTTTCTTCTCTTGTGCTGGCTAACAACCAATGGAAACCTTTTTCGTTTTTTTGCCACTATTCTTCGACATAGTGGGCTTACTCTTCTCTGAGACCTTACTTTTGTTGCAATAAGTCCGTCTAATATGCCCCTGTGTCGTAGCTATCTCTTTCTGCTGTTAGGTTGGCTGGTTTACAGCAAGCGCATTTGATGTTTCTTTGCCACCATCCTTCGATAGAGTAGGCTTAGTCTTCCCTGAGCCCTTAGTTTTGTTGTTGTAATCATGTAGACCCTAAGCCTACAATGTGGATGTTTGGTGGCTTTATTGTATTGGATGCTTAGAAGTAGGGGCGTTTGTGCCATTGGCATGCTGCAGATTGAGCTTCTTGATCATAATAGTCATCTTTTGAATATCAACCTTTTGAGCGGTAGGCTTCTCTGCTATTTTAGTCTTGTTCTCAAGAGCTTTCTTGATGTTCAAATCACGGTTTGCTTGAGTAGATTCCCTTAGCTTGAATCATAAGGAAACATTTTCATCCTCCTAATGATCATGATCCTTTTCACAGCTAATGTTTACATTAGGGGCAAACGTGCTCACTGCAATTGTACTTTGACCGTCTAGTTGACTAAGTCCAAGTTTGAGACCTAATGAAGGCACAATGTTATCTTTCTTTGGTTTCTGCTTCACTTGAGCCTTCATGAGTTTCATATGAATCCTCTTAAGCTCGGGAATAGCCTTTAGGACACTGGCAATGTTAAAATTGTAACCTTGGTTGAAAGAAGAATGTTTCTTCTCCATTCCACTCTTTATAGGATTTGTCGCATGGCATATGACCATCGTAGTACGAGGAAAACATTGTTTTTGCTCCATCTCTTATCTTACGAAGAGCTTCATTGTCCTGGTACTTCTTATAGATGTGTTCTATAATGTTGATGAATGTTTGTAAGCCATTGCCAACTATTTTGTAACATTAGCAATCTCCTCAATGTCTTTCTACATTTTTTAAAAAATAAATTTGTTATTATATTAAATTTTAAGCGTTGCGGGGGAAAACGTCAATATTTAGTTACATGATCACCAATGATAAGCCATTTGATCACTAATGCCATAACTATTGATCACTTTTTAGACCATCACTAAATTGTAAGCAATGAAGAGAAAAGTCAAGAATAAGTTAAGTGCTCACTTATCTCATATACATTCATCACTAATGACATCACTATTGATCACCACCCACACAAGGACTGAATTAAAAGTAATAAGTTAAAAAGGCAAACATTATGTTAATTGATTAGTAAATCTTATGTCTATTAATCTTTAGTCACTATTGATGACCAATCCTATGACTATTGATCACTAAACAATTAGAAAAAAAGGTAAACATTTAGTTAAATGCTTGCTAATGATATGCTAATTGAGTACCAATAACATCTCTATTTATCACTATACACACAAGCATTGAATTCTAATCAATGAGAGAAAAAAGTAAACATTAATTTAGGTGATCACTAACCTTATTGATAATGATCACTAATCACATGACTACTAATCACTTAATAGAGAAGGAGTAAATTCTAAACCATTGGAAAAAAAAAAAAAAGGATAGACATTCGGTTAGGTGTTGGCTAATGTCATGGCAATTGATCGCTGATAACATGTCTATCCATCACCCGTCCACACAAAGACCGAATTCCAACCAATGAGGGGTAAATTCAAAGATTATGTAATAATTAATCTTATCGCTACTATTCAGTAATTTCATAATTGTTGATCAAAATCTTGCGGCCATTGATTAACAGTCTTACGACTGTTGATTCAGCATCCACACAAGAGCATCCACATTATTCCAAGGGATGAGAATAAAAGTGAACATTAATATAAATGATAAATAACGTTATACAAAGACATCACTAATCATATCTATATTGATCACCAACTAGTATGCTAACACATGTTATAACAAAGACTAATATGTGTTATTTTATTACCTTAAATTCTGACTTATGCTTGTCTTTAGCAGGTTGCTGGTCAGGCTATGTTGGATGTGTAACATTCGGTGGAGGTTCAACCATCCCTCTCCTAGAAACCACAAGTCATGTCTCATTAATTATGGTGTTCTCCTCAATGTATTTCTACGTTTTTTTTAAAATAAATATGTTATTATATTAAATTTTGAGCATTGAGGGAAAAATTTTAACATTTAGTTAGGTGAACACTACTAGTATACCATTTGATCGCTAATTCCATAACTATTGATCACTTACTAGACGATCACTTAATTCTAAGCAATGAAAAGAAAATCCTACAATAAATTAAGTGCTCACTAATCTTATACATATTGATCACTAATGACATCACCATTGATCACTACCCACACAAAGACTGAATTAAAAGCAATGACGGAAAAAAGCAAACATTAAGTTAAGTATTCATTAATCTTATGCCTATTAATCACTAATCACATAATTATTAATCAACAATCTTTGGCCATTGATCACTAAACAATTAGGAAAAAAAAGTAAATACTTAGTTAAGTGCTCACTAATGATATACCAATTGATAACTGATCATATTTTTATTAATCACTATACCCACAAAAGCACCGAATTCTAAGAAATAAGAGAAAAAAGTAGACATTAACTAAAGTGATCACTAATCTTATTGATAATGATCGCTAATCACATAACTGTTGATCACTTAGGAAACAAGGGCTAAATTCTAAACCATTAGAAAAAAGGGTAAAAATTCAATTAGGTGCTAACTAATGCTATGACAATTGAGCACCAATAACATCTCCATCCATCACCCATCCACACAAAGGCTGAGTTCTAACTAATGGGGAAAAAAGCAAAGATTAAGTTAAGTCATCACTAATCTTATGGCTACTGATCGCTAATTACATAGATGTTGATCAACAATCTTATGACTATTTATCACCAACAACACCGCTATTAATCACCATTCACGAAAGGACTGGATTCTACGGATTAGGGATAAAAGTGAACACCAATCTAAATGACCACTAATGTTATGCAAAGAGATCACTAACCATATCTCTCTTCATCACCAACTAGGATGCTCACCCATGCTTTAACAAAGATTAATATGTGCTATTTGTTGCCTCAAATTTGGACTTATTATTGTCTTTAGTAGGTTGCTGATCAGGCTATACTGGATGTGGCACATCCAATGGAGGTCTGACTGTCCCTCTCCTAAAACCATGACTCCTATCCTTGTCTTCTACTCTAGTTTTGATATCTTCATTAGTCCATGTAGACATCGTAGGGGTTCCCTCATCACAGTTCTCTTAACAAAGATAACTCCATCAAAGTAAGGCATCTGAAAATACAAGATGATAAAAAATATATATAGCTAGTACATGCATTTAGGTTGCTTAGACACATAAGAGTAGTTGATCACTAATGCATAACTTATTGCCCACTACTAAGCTGATTGTTGATCACTAATAGACCTTGCCGTTCCTTCTTCAATGGAAATTGCATTTTTAATACCTTTGCACATTAATATACAATAATGAGTATTTGTCTTATATTGATCACCAATGTTTATGAGGAATGCACACTTATAATAGTTTTCAAATTATCAATTAGTTGTTCAATAGGAGGACTCACCGTCAAGAAGAAGAATAGACTATAGAAATATGCCTCTTTTGCAGCCATACTCTCTTTGTAGTGCCTCAAGATCTCGAAAAGCTTGTTGAAGATGAATTGGCACCAATTTAGGGACGAGATCTGGTTGACATTGTTCATTTTTTCAAGGAAAGATCCATTGCAATATTGATTCTTCAATCTGCTGAAGAAGTAGTTGACTAAGTAAATGATGAAATTTTTCTTGAGCCCTGTTGAATTAGCATATTCAGTTTTGATGACAACAAACCCAAGTGTAAAATGCTCTTAAGTAATGTTGCTCCAAACAAAGTTCTCCAAACAGGCATACACTGTTATTTTCAATATGCGTCTTAACTTGTTTGCTGAATGTTGAGAACAAGTCTTAAGAACAGGTCTCATACCTTGACGACTCACGCTCAAGTCAAGAACACCACCCCGATGAGTTGATTGTGTGTTAAGATCAGTTTCTGAACTCAAGCAATACAAGAACAACCGGGCAAACAGGCTAGGTGTTTCAAGGACAATCCAGCAAACAGGCCTTTCTGAACTCAAGCGATACAAGAACAACCTGGCAAACAGGTTGGTCTAGGTGGTTGGGGCAGCGTATTCATCTTGAACAAGATGACTGGATCTACAATAAGATGTCTTGGGTAATTTAGGTTTTATTTTTTAGACTCTTGTTAATATGCCAATCTTGAAAAGTCTCTAACTAACCACTCTTGAATCGGTTGCGCTATTTTCTTCGGAACACCAAGTTTGAACAACCCTGTAAACAGGGTACCTGGGGTGTTTCTAAACTGCAACAGCCAAACCCGGTTACTTTGGAAAACTTATTTTGGTTGGCCAAAAGCTCTAATATATTTTGATAAAATTCCAAGACAGCAATTTAAGCTGTAGAAAATCTTTTTGATATGAAAATCCCTTGGGAGATTTGCAAAACTGATTTTGAAAAATATTTACCAAAACCGAAAATATTTCTTTCCTATCCTTTGGGAAGTGATTAATTCAAAATTCAAAGCTGAGATTCTTTCTCATGTATCTCACGGCTATTTTTAAAGGGGAAAAGATAGACTTTTATCTTCCAAAAATCAAATCCCTACAATATTGGGAAAACTCTAGCCTCATTGATCTTTTAGCCGTTGGAATTCTTTGTGCTAAGAAAAAATCTTTCTTTGCTAAACATAGCTTATTTTATCACTTCTCCTTGTTTTTGACCGTTGGATTTTTTGTTTAAAATCTCAATATTTCACTCCCATTCAAAAAAAGAGAAAAAACGAGAAACATACATAACATACGCAAAAAAGGGAAAAATTACAAAAGTGGTTTTTCTAGTGAGAAGAATTTTTCAAGCTACTCTTGAGAAAAGAAAAATCGAGACAAGTTGTGTTTAAGTTGAGCTTTCAGGATATTGGCATACTAGGACCTCATTATATCTTACATCTGCTTAAATCAGAAGCACCCGTGTAAGGTGTTTTGTAACCCTGATCTTGGATCAGAAGAGTGAGTGAGTGGTCCTCAGTCGTGTGGACTTTGGACGTGTCCAATCTGGTGAGATTTGGACGTGGTGTAACCTTTCTTAGAAAAGAAGGTTACGTGGTTGCAAGTTGTAACAAGGTGTGTTACTTTTGTAACGTGTTCAACCCGTTAGTGAAAGTGGTTAAATCCTACACGAGGTAGGCCGTGGTTTTTCACACCTCAGTTGGGCTAGAGGTGTTTTCCACGGAAAAATTGTGTGTGCTTTATTTCCGTATTTGTCTTGTTGATTTTCGCCTTTGAGCAAATTGAAAACATCTGGTGCAAACAAGTCAGAAGGTTGTTTGTAATTCGAGAACAACCTCTGCAATCAAGAGGGTGTTTGCCAGTAAGTACGTGAAAATCGAACACCACAATTCAGCCCCCTCTTGTGGGTAAGTACTCCTAAATACAACAAGTGGTATCAGAGCAGGTTCTCTCACAGAAGGGCTAACACCTTGAGAGATTCTGAAGATGAGTACACCACAAGGAATTCTTGAAGGGCAATTCATTACTCGGCCACCCTATTTCAACGGCCAACATTATAGTTGGTGGAAGAATAGGATGGAGAACTATATTCAGGCAGAAGATTATGAGTTATGGATGCTCATCAAGAACGGGCCCCTTGTTCCCACCAAGGTGCTTGAAGATGGTAAGAAGGTTCCCAAGGAACCCATAGAGTTTGATGCTGAAGACTATAAGAAAATGGAAAAGAATGCCAAGGCCAAGAAGCTATTATATTTTGGCCTAGGTCCAGATGAATATACACGTATCTCGGAGTGTGAGTCAGCCCAGGAGATATGGAATGCCCTCCAAGTAGCTCATGAAGGAACATGTCAAGTCAAACAGTCACGTATTGAGCTACTCATGAGGCAATATGGGTTGTTTGATATGGGTGATCGTGAGAACGTGATGGATATGTACACACGCTTCACCCACATAACAAACGAGCTAAAATCCCTGGGAAAATCCTTCACCACAGAAGAGCTGGTGAGGAAGATTCTAAGGATTTTGCCTCGGTCTTGGGAAGCGAAGGTGACAGCCATCCAAGAAGCTAAAGACATGAACAAGATCACCCTCGACGAGTTGATTGGCAATCTTCAAACCTATGAACTCAGAAAGAACTCACAACAAAAGGAGGAGCAGAAGAAGGATCGTGGGCTTGCCTTGAAAGTGCAAGAGGATGATGACTCTGACCTTGAGGATGAAGAGATGGCCTTAATGAAACGAAAGTTCAAGAAATTCTTCAAAAAGGTCAAAGAAAACAGCAAAAGAAAGGACTTCAGTAAATCCAGAAACACCCCCCGAGAACAGTTCACAGGGTGTTTTAAATGTGGCAAACCAGATCACCTTGTGAAAAACTGCCCTCTGCTTCGAGAAGAGTAGGAGTTCGAACAACCCAAAAAACAGGTTCGAAAACAACCTGTGAACACCTCAAGCAAAAGATTCTCGAAGGCTATGCTTACTGCCTGGGGAGACTCTTCTGAGGATGAAGGTGAATCTGAAAGTGAAGGAGATGCTGTAGCTCTCATGGTACAAAGTGACTCAGACTCAGATGATGAATCCACAAACAGCTTGACGGATCTCAAGAACAAGGTACGTGGTCTCAATAAAGCAACTCTCGAAAAACTTTTGTATACCTTGATGGATACTTGTGCTGAATTGAAACGAGATGTCCGAGACCTAGAAAGAGAAAATGAGATCCTTAAGAATGAGAAACTTGAGGCTGAAAGAGAAATTCTAGCTTCACATCAAACCATAAATGACCTTAGGGAGACCTTGATCTTGAACGAAGTAAAATATACCACCCATTAAGCCAAGGCTGAAAAGGAAACCCTTGAGCTTAAAGAAAAGGTCAAAGTTTTGCTTGCTGAAAATAAGAACCTGTCGGCTAAAGCAAAACGCACAGAACACGACCTTGCCACAAACAGGTTGTGGAACAAGTCCTCACAAGCCCTTGATTGGTTAAACACTCATCACAGTCGAAACAAAAAGGGACTTGAATATAAGCCTAAACGAACCGTTTACCCAATCCATAGAAAGTATGTGGGATTACCTGAAAACATTGTTTGCTTTCATTGTGGTAAAACTGGTCACTATCAATATTCATGTCCTTCAAGAAGGTATGCCATTGAAAAGAATGAAAGGTATGTGAAACAAATCTGGATTAGGAAAGATGAGCTTTATTTGTCTAAAAGAATGGGACCCAAGTGGATCTGGGTTCCCAAAACTAACCCTTGATTTGTTTTGCAGGCTGAAGTGAGAGAGAACAACCCCGCAAACAACCCAGCAAATAGGGTAAGAAACACCCTGGCAAATAGCTCAGAAAATAACCTTGAAAATAGGCAGTTGTGGTATGTTGATAGTGGGTGTTCGCGGCATATGACCGGAGAAAAATCAAACTTTCTCTCACTTGCAGCTTCAACCGGTGGGAGCGTGGCTTTTGGAAACGGCAAGTCTGGGACAATTGTCGGTATAGGTAGCATTGGTAAAACTCTCTCCCACTCAATTGATAATGTGCACTTAGTTGATGGTTTAAAGCATAATTTACTAAGTGTGTCCCAACTGTGTGACAAGAACAATCTAGTGGTGTTCTCACGAACACATTGCTTGGTTGTCAATGCCAACACAAGAGATGTTGTATTGAAGGGGAAGCGTCACAAAAATGTTTACAAAGTATGTATTTCCACACTTCCCCAAAACAACCTGACTTGTTTGAGCGCTTTAAATGATGATATAATGCTCTGGCACAAGAGACTAGGTCATGCAAGTCTCACTCTTTTGAACAAACTTGTTTCCAAAGACCTAGTTGTTGGACTACCTTCATCAAATTCAATGATGACAAGGTTTGTGAAGCTTGTGCAAAAGGAAAACAAGTCAGATTGTCTTTTAAATCAAAAAGGTGTGTTAGCACTACCCGACCTCTTGAATTACTACACATTGATCTATGTGGTCCTATGAGGATAACAAGTAGAGGTGGGAAGAGGTATGTGCTTGTCATAGTGGATAATTACTCTCGATTTACTTGGACCCTGTTCTTAGCCTCCAAGGATGAAACTTTTGAGAATTTTACTGCCTTTCTCAAAAAGGTTGAAAAGAGAGTTGGACACTCATTGGTTAGCTTGAGGTCTGATCATGGTACTGAATTTGAAAATACAAGTTTTACAGAATTTTGTAATACGCATGGTGTTGATCATAACTTCTCGGCCCCAAGAACACCCCAACAGAATGGGGTGGTTGAGCGCAAAAACCGCACCCTAGAAGACATGACTAGGACAATGCTTATTGCTAGTGGTCTCCCTAGGAACTTTTGGGCAGAAGCTTTGAACACATCATGTTACATTATGAATAGATGTATGATTAGACCTATTTTGAACAAAACTCCCTACGAACTCTTCAAAGGCAGAAAGCCCAACATCATGCATTTAAGAACATTCGGTTGTAGGTGTTTTGTGCATAATAATGGGAAGGATGCTTTAGGAAAGTTTGATCCCAGGAGTGATGAGGCAATATTTCTCGGTTATTCCTCTCACAGCAAGGCATATAAAGTTTTTAACAAAAGAACCTTGTGCGTTGAGGAAAGTGTGCATGTGCTTTTTGACGAATCTAACTCATTGAGTGAGAATAATGCACAGGAGGAAGAATTTGAATTAGGTCTTGTTCGAAAAGAGGTGTTGCTCCATGAGAGACAAGGTAAGAACACCATGGAGACAACAGGCCCAGAAGTTGTTCCTCAAAACGGCAGGCAAGGTGAACACCAAACAGGGGGAAACACCATTGAACCCTGCTCGGGACCATGTTCTTCAGGAACAGGCTTACAAACAGGTGCAAAAATAGGCTCAGGAGGTGTTCGTGAGCCTGATTCTCCAAATATTCCGGCTAGAGTAGAGCATGTGTCTGTGGATCCACTTACTCCACGACCATGGAAGCACCATAGTTCACACCCCCTTGATCAAATTCTGTCTGATATTAACAGTGGAGTGCAAACTAGGTCTAAGCTTAAGAATTTCTGTGCTTTCTATGCTTTTCTCTCTAACATTGAGCCAAAGAATGTGAATAAAGCTCTTGCAGATTCAGATTGGGTCACGACAATGCAAGAAGAGCTCCATCAATTTGAAAGAAACAGAGTATGGCACCTGGTACCTAAACCTGCAGAGAGAACAATCATTGGAACCAAGTGGGTGTTCCGAAACAAACTGGATGAGTCAGGAACAGTCACTAGGAACAAGGCACGGCTGGTTGTTCAAGGGTATAACCAAGAAGAAGGGATCGATTATGAAGAAACCTTTGCACCAGTTGCTAGAATTGAGGCTATTCGAATCCTAATAGCCTTTGCAGCTCATATGGAAATCAAGCTATATCAAATGGACGTGAAAAGTGCATTCCTAAACGGATACCTTAAAGAAGAGGTGTATGTCAAACAACCCCCTGGTTTTGAAAACAGTGAATTTCCTAACCATGTTTTCAAACTTGACAAAGCTCTTTATGGTTTAAAACAAGCTCCTAGAGCTTGGTATGAACGTTTGTCAAGTTTTTTACTTGAAAATAATTTTAGAAGAGGCAAGGTAGACAATACCTTGTTTCTAAAATCTAAGGGGGAACATTTATTGATTGTCCAAATATATGTTGATGACATTATATTTGGTGCAACTCATCATGATTTATGCAATGAATTTTCAAATATGATGAGGAGTGAGTTTGAGATGAGCATGATGGGTGAGCTTAACTTTTTCTTAGGCTTACAAATCAAGCAAACTCCAAACGGCACCATGATCCGTCAACAAAAGTATATTAAGGAACTACTTAAGCGTTTTGGGATGGAGTCGGCCAAGCCCATTGATACTCCCATTTCTCCTTCTACTAAGTTGGTAATGGATGACGGGAGTCCCTCAGTTGAGGAGAAACTCTATAGGGGCATGATAGGGTCACTCTTATACCTTACCGCTAGTAGGCCCGGCATTATTTTCAGTGTCGGTTTATGTGCCCGTTTTCAGTCTTGCCCTAAAGAGACTCATCTTAAAGCTGTTAAACGGATACTAAGATATTTGAAACATACACCCAATTTAGCTTTATGGTATCCTGGAGGTTGCAATTTTGATCTTGTTAGATATGCTGACGCTGACTACGCTGGATTCGTAGTTGATAGAAAGAGTACCTCAGGTATGGCTCACTTTCTTGGACCTTGTTTGGTATGTTGGGCTACCAAGAAGCAACCTTCAGTTGCCATGTCAACAGCAGAAGCTGAATATGTTGCAGCAGCTTCATGTTGTGCTCAACTGTTGTGGATAAGACAACAGCTTAAGGACTTTTGTGTTGACACTGGATGCATTCCTATTTTTTGTGATAACACAAGTGCAATTAACATTGCCAAAAATCCATGTCAACATAAAAGAACAAAGCATATTGCCATTCGACATCATTTCTTGAGAGATAATGTTGAAAAGGGTTTAATTTCTATGAATTTTTGCACAACGGAAAATCAAATTACTGATATATTCACTAAGGCACTAGCTAGAGATCAATTTAAAAGAAAAAGACTGGAACTACGGTTGGTAAGAACACCCTGAGATACTTGTTTCCAAGACATGAACTAGGTTTGGTAAAAACAACCTCTACACCTTGTTCTCTCCCCTTGTTTGCAAATCTCATTAGCAACTGATGTGATTTATGTACAATGAGTGCATACACTCGAATTGCGTGTTTTTTAAAAGAGTGCAGCATAAGGGGATGTACTAAGGGTCACTGGAGCAACTCTGCCACCCCCAGTTCAAATGAGTCAAAATCAAACGGCAAAGAACAAGCAGGTATCTTGATCGAGCGAAAAGAACAGGTACGTCCCTTGGTTGTTCAATGCGTATGGGAATGTGTTCTCTTTAAACCTCCCTCCTTCCCAAGGGACATGCTTTTAATATTCTCACCCGCTGCAAATCAAGAGATCTTTAAAAGTTTTTGGGGTGCCCTCTCTCTTGCTTTAAATGCCCTGTTCTCAATTCTTCTTTTCAGAAACAAACCCCGCAAACAGCCTAAAACCCTAATCTCTCTCCTCTAGCAACAATGGCTTCCAACCACACCTCCAACTCAAAAGCCCTGGTTTGTGCGTCCTCAATCCCTGCTCCCCCGCGCCCAATCCTGTACAAGCCTTTCAGATTTCTGAAAAGCTTGTCCCTAAAATCAGTAGGGATAGGGATGGACGATATTCCCTTCAATTGTAGAAGGGAATTGGTGTTTCTGGTGGGGTCAATTGCATGTCCCCTTAAAGTAGAGTCGGAGGGTGCACCATCGAGACCTCAAGACAAAATCTTGGAGACCCCTGAAGGGTTTAGTGATAATTTCGAACCCTGTTCTTTTGGGCTATTTCCTAAAACAGTGCCAGAAACAGGGAATGACTCTTTTGACGCCGTGTGTGTGGAGGATTTGAATGTCGATTTACGAGGGAATTCAAATGAGACATCAGAGGAGAGTCAGGAGAAGGATTCTCTTCCTGAGGCTGAACTCACTACTCCGGTTGCTCAAACCGGAGAGAAAAGGAAAAGGGTAAAAATAGTGGCCAGGCGCAGCAGAACGCCAAGAACAAGGCCACAACCAAGGTCTCAGCCCTCTCAAACTCCCTCTTCTCCCAAATCCTCCAAGCCTTCTTGCAAATCTGCCAGAATTGCTTTTCAATCCGCTCCCCGTATCTCCAAACCCTCTGCTCCAATTATCAAGGAGATTTCCTCTTCTTCTACCGAGGAGTTCTCGAGTTCTAACTCTGAGAGCACCTCTTTCAAACAGGGGACACCGGCGTTCTCCGAGTCCTCAGAAGATCAAGCTCCTCCAAAATCCACCTCTAAACCTGCTATAAAGCCCTCTCCTGCAACCTCACCCCTCAAAAGAAAGCCCAGAACAGCTCTCCTACCAGACGCTACCACCTCTGTTCCTCCTCCCAAATGCCCAAAGAAGTCCACTCCCTCTCCTATGTCTGACAAATATGCACAATTGCTTAAGCGCAATGTCGTCAGGGGGAAGGTAGTGAATATACGTTTTTTTGAGGAACATGGTCCGGGGGTGTTCCTGAGCAAGTTGCGAGCCCAAGGCTGGCTCGACTTGTTTGCAAATACCCAGTTGGGGTGTTCTGTGCCTGAGTTGGCTGAGTTTTACACCAACTGCAGTGTCACCAAAGGGGTGGTGATAAGTTTGGTAAATGGGCAAGACATTAAGGTTGATGCGCCCACACTTGGGAAAATATTGGGTGTGCCCTCACAAGGCTTTGCTGTGTATGTGAGGGAAGACAAAACTGCCCTGGCAACATTCAGGCTCCTTGAGGTGTCCCAACGCCTCAGTCAGAAACAGGGCCTGAGAACACCCCTCTCGGTTAAGAAGGGTGAAATGACCTCCCTGCACCAACTACTGTTTATGTTCACCATCAAGAACATAATTCCGCGAGGTCAAGGGCGAAACTCAGCAGATGCCCTCGATCAATGTCTGGTGGACCTACTGGATCGGGAGGAACCAATCACCTCCCTGCAATTATGATTCGCCACATAGGGCGAATTGCGAACACCACCCGGGCACATGATCTTGGCTATGGGTTTCTGCTGACAAGGGTGTTTGAGCACTTTGGGATATTGCTCACACGGAGAGTGGCGGCCCAAATCATTGATGAGATTGGGATTGACACCCTGCTAGGGTGTGGCTATGAGATTGGCGAAGGGTCAGTCTCCAAACAGGGTCGTCGACCACCTCGACCACCTATTTCTGGGCAACCTTCCATCAAAGTTGAGGCTGTTCTTGAGGACAATGCTTGCCTCAAGGATGAGCTCTCAGCCGTCAAGGCTGCTCTTGCTGAGGAACAAGCCCTCTCCGCCAAACGCCATGAAGATTTGCTTGCCCTTCTCTCCACCCTTGCCCCCAGCATTCCTCCTCTGCAAACTAAACCACCCCCTGCTCCCTGATTGTCAATATCTATTTTTTGTTGGTTTGGCATTGTACTTTTTTTTTTGCAATGAAATATCTATTTGCAATGCTTTATATGCTTTTCTTGCAACCGTCCTGTTGTTCTTGTTTTTTTAATGATGCCAAAAGGGGGAAGAATAGTGTAACCTATTGACAAAGTGTGACGAATGAACCTGACCCTGACTAACTCCTTGTACCTACGTGGATCCCTATCAGCATTAATTTTTTTTTTTTTTTTAGTCAATATGGACACTTGGTTTGTCATCATCAAAAAGGGGGAAATTGTTGAATTAGTATATTCAGTTTTGATGACAACAAACCCAAGTGTAAAATGCTCTTAAGTAATGTTGCTCCAAACAAAGTTCTCCAAACAAGCATACACTGTTATTTTCAATATGCGTTTTAACTTGTTTGCTGAATGTTGAGAACAAGTCTTAAAAACAGGTCTCATACCTTGACGACTCACGCTCAAGTCAAGAACACCACCCCGATGAGTTGATTGTGTGTTAAGATTAGTTTTTGAACTCAAGCAATACAAGAACAACCTGGCAAACAGGCTAGGTGTTTCAAGGACAATCCAGCAAACAGGCCTTTCTGAACTCAAGCGATACAAGAACAACCTGGCAAACAGGTTGGTCTAGATGGTTGGGGCAGCGTATTCGTCTTGAACAAGATGACTGGATCTACAACAAGATGTCTTGGGTAATTTAGGTTTTATTTTTTAGACTCTTGTTAATATGCCAATCTTGAAAAGTCTCTAACTAACCACTCTTGAATCGGTTGCGCTATTTGCTTCAGAACACCAAGTTTGAACAACCCTGTAAACAGGGTACCTAGGGTGTTTCTGAACTGCAACGGCCAAACCCGGTTACTTTGGAAAACTTATTTTGGTTGGCCAAAAGCTCTAATATATTTTGATAAAATTCCAAGACAGCAATTTAAGCTGTAGGAAATCTTTTTGATATGAAAATCCCTTGGGAGATTTGCAAAACTGATTTTGGAAAATATTTACCAAAACCGAAAATATTTCTTTCTTATCCTTTGGGAAGTGATTAATTCAAAATTCAAAGCTGAGATTCTTTCCCATGTATCTCACGGCTATTCTTAAAGGGGAAAAGACAGACTTTTATCTTCCAAAAATCAAATCCCTACAATATTAGGAAAACTCTATCCTCATTGATCTTTTAGCCGTTGGAATTCTTTGTGCTAAGCAAAACTCTTTCTTTGCTAAACATAGCTGATTTTATCACTTCTCCTTGTTTTTGACCGTTGGATTTTTTGTTTAAAATCTTAACATTTCACTCCCATTCAAAAAAAGAGAAAAAACGAGAAACATACATAACATACGCAAAAAAGGGAAAAATTACAAAAGTGGTTTTTCTAGTGAGAAGAATTTTTCGAGCTACTCTTGAGAAAAGAAAAACCGAGACAAGTTGTGTTTAAGCTGAGCTTTCAAGATATTGGCATACTAGGACCTCATTGTACCTTACATCTGCTTAAATCAGAAGCACCCCCGTAAGGTGTTTTGTAACCCTGATCTTGGATCAGAAAAGTGAGTGAGTGGTCCTCAGTCGTGTGGACTTTGGACGTGTCCAATCTGGTGAGATTTGGACGTGGTGTAACCTTTCTTAGAAAAGAAGGTTACGTGGTTGCAAGTTGTAATAAGGTGTGTTACTTTTGTAACGTGTTCAGCCCGTTAGTGAAAGTGGTTAAATCCTACACGAGGTAGGTCGTGGTTTTTCACACCTCAGTTGGGCTAGAGGTGTTTTCCACGGAAAAATTGTGTGTGCTTTATTTCCGCATTTATCTTGTTGATTTTCGCCTTTGAGCAAATTGAAAACATCTGGTGCAAACAAGTCAGAAGGTTGTTTGTAATTCAAGAACAACCTCTGCAATCAAGAGGGTGTTTGTCAGTAAGTACGCGAAAATCGAACACCACAATTCACCCCCCTCTTGTGGGTAAGTACTCCTAAATACAACAAGCCCCTCTATCTATTTTGGCCAATATGAAATCCGGCTGAGTTAGTTCTGAGGTCTTCTCATCGATTTCACATTCTCGCATCCATGCATTATACACCTATTCATTTTCTTCATCACTAGAAGAGATGCCTACTTCAACAATTTCTCTTCCTCCAACAGGCAGACCCAATGTCAAGTGTACATTGAATGGTGTAATTTGAAACTTTTATCCATTAGAAAGCCTAAACCAAACAGTAGAGGCATCAAAACTTTCCACCAGCCACTTAGCAAATTTTCTTAGTGTATGCTTCAGATCGACAATGAATAATGAACCAAATCCCATGGATTTTATTGCTTTAGTTTGGGCTTCATTGAACTTTGGAACAGTTTATGAAAATGATTGAACAGTAATCCTCGTAATGAAGATCCTCTGGTATGTTTTCTTTTCATTGCCTACCTCCTATTCAGAATTTAAAGCCTTTTATTATTCAACCATGTGAAGCTACTGTTCTTGCTTCTTTGGTTTTGCTAACATCATAACAGCTCCATTCTAGCATTGAGCATTTTTTTGCCCCCTTATTTGATCCCCTTCACACTTTAATGCGGGCCTTTCTCTCTTTGGAAGAGCCTTTGTCTTGTTAGAAACCATCATTTCTTCTTCCTTATTTCTTTGATTATCATCATCATCATCGATGTGTTCTTTTTCATAATTCGGATCATTATGTGCATCAACATTTTCTTCTCGTTCGAGTAAAAAATATCAACTTTAGAGATGTACCTTTTCTGTGCTTGAGGTCGGGCTACAAATATGTCTCTCGTCCTTTGGGATCATCTTATTGGGAATGCTTTCTTTGTTGGCTTCTCTTTCCTTCTTTCATCTAGCTTGTCCCCTTTTTGTTTCTTAAGAGGTTTCCCTAGGGATTTTTCATTGGTTGCTTCTTTGTATTTGGGCTTGTCAGTAGATTTCTCACTCTTTTCCATCTTTTTATCTTTAGGCTTCTTGGGAGATTTGTAACTCTTTCCCTTCTCATTTGCAAGCTTTTCAGGTGGCTTTTATTTGCTGCTCTTCTTGTTCTCCCGAGCTTTTCTTTGGGGATCTCTCAAAAGCGATCTATTTTTTGGACTATTCTTTATACATTTCTCACTCTTTTTCGTCTTTTCAAGAGAGTTGTCATTCTTCCCTTCTTATTTGGAGCCTTTTTAGGGTTCTAGTTGTTGCCTTCCTCTTCTTTGAAGCATTATGTACAGGTTTCTCAAAAACAATGTGTTTTCTTGGACCTTTCTCCAGCAATTTATCAATCTTTCCCTTATTGTTTGCAGGTTATTCAAGGGGGTTGTGTTCACTACTCTTCTTCTTCTCCGCAGCTTTCTATAGAGACTTGTTAGATATGATCTCCTTACCTAGGTTATTGTCAATGTGTTTCTTACTCTTACCCTTCTTATGTGGTTGTTCTTAAGGGGATTTATCTTCCGAGCCCTTGTTCCTCTCTGACTGGTCCTTATCATGTGCTTCATTTGCACTATCATCATTGATGTCTGACTTATGGGCAAATATTTTGAATCAACGCTTTTCAGGTGGCTTTTACTTGCTGCTCTTCTTCTTCTCCCGAGCTTTTCTTTGGGGATCTCTCAAAAGCGATCTATTTTTTGGACTATTCTTTATACATTTCTCACTCTTTTTTCATCTTCTCAGCGGATTTGTCATTCTTCCCTTCTTATTTGGAGACTTTTTAGGGTTCTAGTTGTTGCCCTTCCTCTTCTTTGAAGCATTATGTACAGATTTCTGAAAAACAATGTGTTTTCTTGGACCTTTCTCTAGCAATTTGTCAATCTTTCCCTTATTGTTTGTAGGTTATTCAAGGGGTTGTGTTCACTACTCTTCTTCTTCTCTGCAGCTTTCTATAGGGACTTGTTAGATATGATGTCCTTACCTAGGTTATTGTCAATGTGTTTCTTACTCTTATCCTTCTTATGTGGTTGTTCTTAAGGGGATTTATCTTTCAAGCCCTTGTTCCTCTCTGACTGGTCCTTATCATGTGCTTCATTTGCACTATCATCATTGATGTCTAACTTGTGGGTAAATATTTTGAATCAATGCTTTTCAGGTGGCTTTTATTTACTGCTCTTCTTCTTCTCTCGAGCTTTTCTTTGGGGATCTCTTAAAAGCGATCTATTTTTTGGACTATTCTTTATACATTTCTCACTCTTTTTTCATCTTCTCAGCAGATTTGTCATTCTTCCCTTCTTATCTGGAGCCTTTTCAGGGTTCTAGTTGTTGCCCTTCCTCTTCTTTGAAGCATTATGTACAGGTTTCTCAAACGCAATGTGTTTTCTTAGACCTTTCTCTAGTGATTTGTCAATCTTTCCCTTATTGTTTGCAGGTTATTCAAGGGGGTTGTGTTCACTACTCTTATTCTTCTCCGCAGCTTTCTATAGGGACTTGTTAGATATGATCTCGTTATCTAGGTTATTGTCAATGTATTTCTTACTCTTGCCCTTCTTATGTGGTTGTTCTTAAGGGGATTTATCTTCCGAGCCCTTATTCCTCTCTAACTGGTCCTTATCATGTGCTTCATTTGCACTATCATCATTGATGTCTGACTTGTGGGCAAATATTTTGAATCAACGCTTTTTTGTTGGTTGCAGACTGCTTCCCTTTTTAGCATCACAGCCTTTTCTTTGGTTGTTGTTGTCTTTGATATGCGTCTCATCAGCTACTTATTTTGCCCTTCAAAATATAAAGACTAAATCAATAATGATTCACAAGTAGGATTGTAATAAGTTGCTGTGAATAAGTCGTACCCTTCCACTTGTTTGATGAACACAGTCCTAGTTCTAATGTCTTCGATGACGTTTTCTATTGTTTCAGAAATTTCTACCCACTCGTATTAGTTTGGCTCCTATAGTCAACATTAATGGATTTCATTATGGAATTTCCACTTAGCCATACCAAACAAAATGCAGTTTGGGTTATAGTAGAAAAACTTACTAAGTCAGCAATTTCTTGCCAATAAATGAAACTTTCAACATTAAACAATTGGCACAATTGTATGTCAAGGGTATAGTTGGACAACATGGTGTTGTTAGATATGTTATTTAATTTTGGGATGCACTCTTAAGTATGGAAAGCCCTACAGAAAGCAATGGTAACCAAACTAGAGTTCAATGGTGCTTGCAATCTGGAAATAAATGGTAAAATGGAAGAGTTAATTGCATTTTAGAAGACATATTAGAGCCTGTGTGCTTCATGTCCAAGGATAGTGGGGAAAATTATTTCCTCTGACTGGGTTTTCTTACAATAATAGTTACAAAGGCACTATACAGATGGCACCATTTGAAGCACTTTATGGGTGTCAATGTAGAATACCCTTATGTTGTAATGATTTAACTAAAGCCTTTGTCATCAGGTTGGAGATTATATAAGAAATGACAAATTGATCAAAGTAATCCAACGGAATATGAAAGTAGCATAAGATTGACAGAAGTCATATGCTACCAACAGAAGGACACCTTTGGACCAAGAAGGAGATAAAGTCTTCCTTAACGTTTCCCCCAGTAAAGGAATTGAACATTTCCAGGTCAAGGATTAATTGAGCCCTCGTTTTATTGGTGCATATGAAGTTATTTGTAAGATAAGTGTAGTGGGTTGCCCATTTGCATTGCCTCCTGACCTTCAAATATCCATGATGTGTTACACATTTTTCGATTAAGAAAGTATATAAATAATCCATCACATATAATTCCATAGAAATCACTAGATATTTCTCAAGAGAGAGTTGAATATGAGGAATTTTCGGTGTAAATAGTCAACTATCGGGTTAGGAAACTAAGGGATAAAGAAGTACCATTAGTTAAAATACTTTGGACTCATCATAGAATACAAGAAGCTGCCTAGAAATAGACGAAACATGAAAAAGAACCATCCCAATTTGGAAGGTATGTAACACTACATCACATGGCCTAGAAATTAAATATGATTTAATATGGCGATGCCTATTTGAGTGACAACTATGGTATACTGAAAATTTTATTAAGTATATTATGGTGAAAAATAAGAATCAATTTCCTGTATCGATACATGTTACAACACTTCCTATCAATTTTATATAATGAAATTATCCATAAACATTATTCGATATGTTACATGCAAGCTAAGGACTCTAGACGTCATACCAAGAATCATGTGAAAATGCATTTCCAAATGAAATTATACGTGTAAATTTTGGATCATGATTTCCACCAGATTGTGGGTATATTTAGGACAATTTATGGTTCAAGCGTCTCATTACCTAAAATATTTTGACTAAGTTTAAGGGCTATACGAGAGTTAGGCTAGCTCTTTAGCCTTCTAAATTGATCTAGTACTTACCCTAATCTTTACATTCAATATTTTCCTTAAAACAAAATTACTACCAAGGATAAGGTAAACATATGCATTACCATGGCAAGGCACCTAGCTTTGCTCTTCTATTCCATCTATTCCAATTCATTGACTTAAGATCTTCTCACATAAAGAAAAAAATATAAATCATGGGTTTAAGTGTCACTTGATAACATAGGCACATGTCCTTTGACCTAATGAATTAAGATAACTTTTTTTAATCAAACAATTTTTACTTATGGTATTGACACATGAAGATGCTAGGCTAGGGATTCCACTCAAAAGAGATTTGTTTGACAAGCCATACATGAGCTATTCGTTGAGTTTCCTAGGTAAGTATTAATCAAATTTGTCTTTAAGGGATAGTTTATATAAATTAACGTTTCCTAATTTAGGTGGTCACAACTAATGACCTTTGCCATCAGCCAAGTCAAGTGTTTGAAGATTTAATTTTTTTTTTTTTTCCTTTGAAGCCATAATTTAGCCACCCCAAAGCTGGCTAAGTCATGCATGCATAAGGAGGATGGATTTTCAAATAAGGAAGCATGAGGTATGGACATATCATGCCATGACTAGACAAGGTACATGACATCTCAATAAGTTAGGAATAGGCCTAGCCCTAAAACCCTCCTCCTCGCAACCAAACAACGGTAAAAGCATGCATGAGGTGCGTCAAAGAATGAAATGTCTATAAGAGAATATTTCCCCTTTCTTTCCTCCCTATGCTTTGCGTGTAGTTCTCTCATTCCCCTTTCATCACTTTCTTTCTTAACAATCAAAGCAAGATTGAGTGAGGGAAACCGAGGTATATCTCGGTTGGAAAGAGGAAAAGGAAGCCAAACAAGAGGAAAAAGAAATGTTTAGGGAACTATTGTAGTGAGAGCTATGAAGCTAAAACTGAATATAAAGCCTTAGCTTAAGTTTGCTTGCATGCATGAATCCAATTGGCGAATTCTCAAGACCCTTCTTCTTCCTTTGTTTATCCAGCACTAAGGGGATAATTCTCTTCCTTTCTTTTGGAGGTTTAAGGTTAATAGAATTCATGGAATTAGTAGAGATAATGGAAAGAGTTATGATCAAATCATAGAATGGTACAGGAATACATGAGTTATAGGCAATATATTTACACTTATGGGGGTCTTTCATGGCTTAGAATTAAAATACTCTGATAGTAAGAGCCATGAATCCTTTAAAAATAACTCCAAGTAAAAGGATGAAGGGGTTCACAATGATGGGGACCTAAGATTAGATCACTAAGTATATGCACATATGTGCACAAATGTTCAAAGAAAATCAACCAAGATACGTTGTCACTAGTGCTCTTTACATGCTAAAGAAAACTAAGTGTTTTTTAATGGTTTTATGGCCAAAGACCCATTTACTCCACATATTATAAGTAAAAGTATATTGATCGAAATCTTGTTTAATTTTTATCATTTATTGTCTAGCCATGACATAATTTAATAAGCTACATTTAATGATGCACCCTTCGGTCATTCTATATGCTATATCTGTGAGCTCAATCATATGTAGACATACATGCTATTGTGGGGTCAAGTTGGTTAATTTAAGGTGAATGATTATGATTTTATGAACTACAGGTACATTGGCTTAAATGTTTTACATGTCGACCCAAAACCATGACAGTTGCTTAGTTTTTTATACATATGAGGGTAATGTACACGCTTATGCTGATTTTATTGTTATTTCCCTTATTTTTCACTTAGGATTTACAGGAAATCAAAAGAAATGGAAAAAAGGTCAATAATACATCTCCCATTTAAGTACTATGCAAACAAGGTACTAGTGTTAAAGGCCCAAGTAGCTCTCAAACAAAAATGGGCTAGGTGTGGAGATGCATCTAAAATATATCGATTTGCGATTTATGAGCATAATCCATAAGCCAGTGTTGTAGCCATACCATGAGTGATTGAGTTTAGTAAAATAAGTTAGTTGCATCTTTTATGTCTTGCTCGTGGTTTTGCTTACGTTTATTTTTTAAAAAAATTTTCCTTACTTGTTCAAGTCGCAGCAATACCCCTTAGTTTCACTAAGTTTCCCACTACTATATCATGATTAATTTCATAACAACTATAGTTAAGCACGGCACTAATTAGGGGGTGTTCCATCTAAATAACAAAAACCACAAACCACTGCTTTCTGAACTCCTCTCCCTACTTGCTCGTTCAGCATAGTAGTGATTTAGGAAAAGTTGCGTCTCAACAAATGGTTCTAGACTGATTTCATTGCCCTTCCTAAATTGGGTATCCCTAGTTCCAAATTTTTTGAGTGGTTTGGGCCATATTAGTCAATAGTTCTCTAGTTTAAGCAGGACTCTTATTAACCAAACTCCCCTTCCCCCAACAACATCTACCATTTTTCTATCTATACCTAATAAACCTTCATAACTATATTGTATTAATATTTGTTCAAAGATTTGATATTGGAGACAATTGCCACATAATTTATTAAAAAGATCCCAAGAGTCATGAAAAGTTTTCCTAGTCATTTGTTTAATGCCATATATTTCCCTTTTAATAGACCCAATTCTAGATGTAGGGAAAAACTTTTATAGAAACACTTTATGAATCAGGGTCCTTCTAGTAAAGCTACAGGGGGTTAGGTAATATAACCACTCATTAACCTTATCCCAAAGTGAAAAGGGACAGACTTTCAATCTAATTTTGGTCCTGGTTGATTCGCATAGGTTGCATGGTCAAACATATAATAATGAACTTATTAATATGATGATATGAGTCCTCACCAAGTTGACCATGAAACTTAGGTAGCAAGTTTAAAAATAGAGAGTTCAGTTTAAGTGGTCGATATAATGTAGGATAAGTAATAGGCAAAAGTTGTGTTTCCAAGTTAAGTGTAGCAACTTTACATAAAGTAGCCACTTCGACCTTAATATTTTCATAACTTAGCGATTCATACCTTACAAGTTCATAATTACTTACTTTGCTTTTAAACACCTGTAAGTCTCCTTTTTCCCTTCAATCATGTGACCATATAATTGCATAAAGTAAATAGTTCTACCCCAAAAAAACAAAAATGTAACAGTAAAGTTAGAACAAAATAATAAAAGTAGCAAAACTAAATAGCTAAAAACTATTGATTTCTTTCTGAGGCAGTGACACCAAAATTTGCAAAGCTAAACCACTACTTTGCTTTATAAATAAGATTTATAGTAGAAGTAAGTAGGGATCGATCGCACGAAGAAAGATTATGATAATATGCAAGTTTAAATGCATTAATTTTACAACTCTAATATTTTTTTTCTTTTTACTTTTAATTATTGAAACAAACCAAATTGAGTTGGAAAAAAAAAATGAAAACTTGCTCACTAATATCTCAACTTATTCGATACCAAATTCTGTAAATAAAAATAGTAAATACCATATATAAAAATATAGAAAACTAAATAAACTAAAAATCTAGATAGATTTAAATCAATTCACACATAAATATATTTCATTATTTCCAACAAAAAATAAAACAGAAAAATACAGTAGAAAACAAAAACAGAAACTAAAATCTGAGGATAAATAAATGATAAATAGAAATAAAGTAAATATAAAAATTAATGATAAAAATAACCACAATATGAAACCTAATTTTTTTGAGACTTCAACTAACCCAAAAACTCAATATGAAAATTGAAGGACTTAATTTTCAAATTTAACAAAATTAAAACCTATACTAATAAACTGTGACCAAATCTAGAAATAAATTCTAAAAATTTATGAAATAAATTTCAAAAATTTTGAAAATTAACCAGTATAAATTGAGACACTAACTAAATCCCAAAGTGACTTAAACCTAAAAAGTTACTCAAAAGAAACAAACTTTAATATTAATTCTAGGAAATCGGTAAAAATTAACGAAATTAGAACACAAAATTAATCTAAAAATTAAACCAGACTAAAACTAAAAATTTAACTTATCTAAAATTACCTAGACACACAAAATGCTATGCTTTATGGCAATAATGAAAATTAATAATAAAAATCAAAACTTAAAAAAATAAATTTGACAAACTAACAAAATAAACTAATTAAAATCAAACAAAAAAGATCAAATTTAGTAATATAATGGAAAACGCTTGGCGTAATCTATTTCCACCATGCAAATTACTATTTATTATCAACACAAATGTTGATTTATTCATGAACTAGACTGTAGAAGAAAATCCCTAGCGAATCCCTATTTTTCCTTAGTTTTTAGTTTACTTAAGTCTAACGCTAATATAAGCCTACGAGTTTTGATAATCCGAGCACCAATGCAATAACTTAATCAAATTAGAGTATAAATAATTAGAAGAACCTCATCTATCACCTTACAACGAATATACCAGCAAATTGTTTTAACAAAGATCTATAACAATTTCTCAATTAAAAGAAATAGATATGAGCCACCCATGATCAATTCAGTGATACTCATATCTAAAAGACTATAACTTTTACACACCTAATTATTTTAAACATATGAATTTTTATTAAACTAATTAGCATTCAATCTAATTAATCCAACATAAATATCATAAACAATAAATATAAATCATTATAGATCATGAATCAATCAATAAGACAATACATTGCAAATCTTTTTTCACAATAGTTAACATTATATGGTTTTAAATAGATTATACTGAGTAAATAAATTCCTCACTCATATAAAAAATCAAAACACATATAACATCCCAAAAGCTTATGTCTAAAAACATGTCTAAACTATTAAAATTGAAAATTACTGTACTCTTGATGCTGAGTAGGTAGATGATGATGATGACGGCGTTATGATGAGAATGGTGGTGATTTGCATGTCAGAAGAGGATGATGATGATATAATGTTGCTGGAGTGATTTGGTGTTCGTGGATATGAGGATTACGATAATATGATGATGGGAGGATGGAACGTAGATGGCATGGTGATGATTATGGGAGGTGACAAAGATGGAGGTTAGAAAGAAAGAGGCCTGAGTTGGCTACAGGTATGATGAATTGGTCGAATGGCTGACGTTTTTGTACAAATTGTTTCGAGGCCAAACATCCATTTCTATTGTAATGAAATTAAGGTTAATGAACTTTCCTCTCCTCGAAGAATTCTCTCTCTCTCTCTCTCTCTCTCTCTCTCTCTCTATATATATATATATATATATATATATATATATATATATATATATATATATAATTTTTCATAAAAATATAGTTGAAATCGCAACAAATGTAGCTCACTTAGCTAGAATTAAGTATATAGTTTATAATCAACAAATGCATTTATTACGGTCACCGTAGATAGATTAGTTGATCACCAAATATAATTATGATAATCCCTAACATTAGATTTATTGATTACTAACTAATATCTTTAAAAAAATTATTTTATGACTTTTTGATGAAAATGAAGCTAAATTTGCAACCAAAAAAAAAGAAAAGGCTCACCTAGTACAAATTGAGTAAATAGTTTATGATCAATAAACATATTTATAATGATCACCAATCGTAATTCACAATTACTATATGAATGAAACATTATACTTACATATATTGATGATACACACAATCTCCACATAAATATAACTCTCAAGATCGCTACAAGAAAGATCTATTGATCGCTATCTAATGTCAAACGTAAAAACATATATTGTAAACACAATCTGTGAGAGATATGTTTCAAGATCAGTAGTTTTAATTTCAGTGATCAAAAATTTTGATTTCAGTAATTATCAATACTATGTTTGATGATCAATTCTGAGGGAGAAACATACAACACCTCTATGTGCTTATCCTACTCATCTCATACAAAATATCATTCTACCTAAGTAGCCCCATATATATGTGTGTATGTGTGTGTGTGTCTGTATGTGTGTGTATATATATATATACACACACACACACACACACACATATATATATATGTATATGTATGTATGTATATGTATATGTATATGTATACCAGGGATATTTTTGGTACAAATTTGATAAGATAATAGCATTTTTAGGGACGAACTCTTCAATAATGCTATTAAGTAAAGGAACATGTAGTGCTGGTCAAACTACACACAATAATTTGAATTTGATTTGAAGTTGTTAAGAGAAACACAAACCTAATATAAATTGAACTGGTTTTGATCGAAATTGACGTGGTTGACCGTTAAATACCACAGATGTCATTTTTCTATTTTAAAGAAATCCAAACTATTTTCTGTAGGAGATTAACTCATTAATTAAATAAATAAACTTAAACCGATGTGTTTCTGAGCTCTAGTAGGCACGTGTCGCTTCTCGTTTCTCACATCTCAAGGGCAATGCATCGGGTTACCCACTTTCTATTGTGGCCCTGTGGGCGTCTTCAAGGTGCAAGTTCTTATTACAAATTTTCCGCCCTGTTACTGCACTCTGCTCTTCCACGTATCCATTTTCGCCCCACCACCGGCAGCCGCCCCCCCCTCCCTCCCTCTCTCGCTCTCTCTCTCTCTCTCTCTCTCTCGCGCGCGCGCGCGCGCGCACACACACACAATAGCGACAATGGCGACCAACCTTAGCAGCCGATTCACATCCTTCATCGCAACCTCACGCCAAACCCTAGCCTCATCAATTTCCGCTTTCGAATCTGCTACTCGGTCCGAGTCGAACTCGGTAACTCGCTTCTTCTGCTCCTCAACAAACCAGCGGCAACAACAGCAAGATCAATCTCAATCGAAGCTTGAGGTGGAAGCCACAGTGACGCCGCAGAAGGAAAGACAGAACGAGGGCAATGATGAGGAAGATGATGATGGTGATGGTGTTTATGTGAACGAGAAAACCGGTGAGATCGGCCGGCCGAGAGGACCCGAGCCCACTCGATATGGCGATTGGGAGAAGGGAGGACGGTGCTCTGATTTCTGATTCATTGAATTAGGGTTTCCCAAATTCCTGGTTTCAATTATCTGTTTTTTTTTTTTTGGGGGGGGGGGGGAGTATTCCGGGATTTTCGACGTATTTCGCTGTAACTTATGTAGTTGTGAAAAAAAAAGTCACATCTGATGGCAATGGTTTGCTGAATTGAAGTTCAATTCACGCAAATTTGCAAAATCTGCTCAATTTGTTCGGAGCGTATCAGCTTTAGGTTGTATGAATTTGGACTCGAACAGTTCTGTAAAACAAAATTTCTGATTTATTTTTTTTGCTTGTTCTCGTTCAAAGATTCTGAAGGGTTGACAGAATTCATGGAATGTTTGCTTGTTTGGTGGTGATGGAATTTGTTGTAGGAGGGAATTTTTGAAGATCAACCTCAAATCCAAACCCTGTGAGTTTCACTGCGGTAAATTTTGTCGGGACTAGGTGTAAGAGCTTTATCCGTCGGTTACATTTTGTGGTAGACCTTAGTTTGAGGACTATCAGACTGCACAGAAAAAAGTGAAAATTTAGGGAGACATTATGATGTAATCTACTATAGTTGATACTGAAGTTCGAACCGTATTCTAACATTTCAATTCTGCTATATTTACACGCACAAGTACACCATCAATGATGCCAATCCTCTGCAAATGTGGGCGATGAATGCAGTCACTGACAAAACAACTTCTATATGAAAAAGTTGGAAGAAAAAATGAAGTTCTAAATTTATGAGGCAAGCTTGGCTATCATTTGTTCTACAAGGCACAAGGCAGTATCATCAAACCCATCATCTTCTGCATGATCAATTCTCTCCATTATATGCTCCAAAACTTCATTTTTCAGCTGTTTGGTATCCGACCCATTACTCGATCCATCTCGAAGGTGTTGCAGCAGGGTTTGTGCCAAATTCCTAGCCCTCCAAGTCCCATCGACACTCAACTGCAGAAGACCTGGCATTACCCCTTCTCTTAATATCAATTCCCTGTATTTATCCCTACTGTTCTGAGATATAAGCAGAAGAATCCTTACAGCATGCTCTTTGCCCTCAGGTGAACCATCTTCAATGGTCTCGACAAGAGCCTGGATGGCACCCGGCATGGCTGCAGTGTTTTCCAGGGCGCTTTCTGATGAGGAGATTACCTTTTCAAGTAATGCAGCTGCCTTTTCTACCAAGTACGAGTATTTTTGTGAAGCGTAGATGGTGTGGAGAAGGTAGGTCAGTAAATTGGATGAGACAAGTGATGGGATTATCTGGGTCCAACTTGAGAGATTCAGAAGGGTGGCTATTGCATCAAGTTTGGCTTGATCACTGATATTAGGTCCCTCCCAATGTAAAATTTCAATGAGGATGGGTATGGCTCCAGAAGAGCTGATTGATACTCTGTTGGTGGTGCAAGAGGAGAGGATGAACATGGTGGCTATGGATAGCTCGGTCAGATTAACGCTCTCAAAATGTATGAGCTTCAGCAGTATGTGGATCACCCGGGACTCTGCTATTTTGATCTTGTTCCTGCACAAAATTTAGGTTATCAATTATCAACACCTTAGTCTGATCTATTATTGAGTTAGTGGTGTGTTTGACAGACTTGAAAATGAGTTTTTCTATAGATCTTTTCCTATGTTTTGGCAAAACATTGAAAGTGTTATCTTGAAGAAAAACATGGCTGCCCTAAAGATTCAGCTCCAGGATCCAAAATCATCCACCCAAGTGCTGGTAAAATTGGAAAATTGTTTTCCTAGAAAATAATTTCTTGCAAAACGAACCCCCTAGATAGACAATGGAATTGTAACCTCAAATAGGTACCTTTCACTGCCATAGGCAAGGCTAAGCAGAGCAAGCAGAGCAGCTTCAATGGCTTCATATTCATTGGATTCGAGCATAGAAACCAGGGGATGAATAATGCCCTTGTCAATCAACTTATGCTTTTGCTTGCTTGTTAGCCTATTGAGCTCCATTGCACCATGAATCCGCTCTTGTGCTTGGTGTGAGGTCAGAGCTTCAATGACCACCTCCTCCATTTGCTCCCACGCCCGCTCTTAGGAGTCTCTACTGACTCTGGGAAACCAGAGCAGGGGAGGGGCGAGGGGGCTTGGTTATGCGTGAAATAGTTGGTTGCTTGAAGATGTAATATTGAGGGTTCTCTGTTGGTGCATAGGTTTCTTTTTTTTCCCCCCCTTCTGTTTTTAGAAAGAAGGGGGGGGGGGGGTGTGTTGTCAGGGGTGGTTTAACTTTAAAGGCTTGTTTGGGATTGAAGCAAACTTGATTATTCCCTTATTGGCTGATGGGGAAATGCCAAAATCTGACGATTTTGATCTTTCACTTTCCTTCAACAGAAGCAAAAGGAAAAGGGGTCGTATGTGTCTTTTATGGAAAAGAGAAAAAAACTTGGTATTACATGGTTGATATGGTATCCTTGAATGGCACTCCAAAATGAATAAATAAAACTAACCAAAAGATAAAAAGACCATAATCAATAATGATCATAATTCATTTCTACTTCCTTTTACTTGGACCCACGAAGTATGGACAACTAACGGTGGAGTGAGTTTTGGGGGAGAGAAATGTACTTTGGTAGGCCTATCCGTTTCGTGCTCCTCTTTTTTTTTTTTAAACATTTTTTTTTTTCACTGGCACGATAAAATAGAGAACTCAAAATGACTTTTTTATAAGCAGATATTATGTCATACAGATTAAAGTATAGGATTATTGTACACTCTCATTTATTCAGTCCAAAAAAATATGGCATCGACCTAGCAAAAATAAGCGGAGTCTATTTCAAAAAGGTGCTGCCAAAATATATGTTATGCCTTTGCCAGCAAGTTTGTCGGAATATGAGATTTTCGATCAGTGTAAATATTTGACATTTAATCAATGATGTTCGCAGTCCCAAGCATTGCAACTACAATTTGCTGATTTTTTTTTAAATTTTTTGTCATTCCCATCCTTTTGCCTTTTTTTCCTTCACATTTGTATACTACATTGGTTAAATTATGCTTTTCAATAAAAAATTATCCACCAAGAACTATTTACTTAATAGTGATCTATTATTTACCACACATTAACCTATGTTCACTAAAAAGAGTGTATTGTTCACTAGAAATTAACCTATTTGTCACCAAAATTAACGGTTTATAGTTTTAAAATTTTTTATCTTTCCATCTTTGAATCAAATTTTGTGACTAAGCAGTGACTATTGTTCACCAAAATTAACTTATTGTTTAGTCAAAGTGTATATTGTACACTCAAGAGTATATACTTTTAGACGCAACGTGAGCGAAATAACTACTAATAACTACTTATATGATAAATACATGTTGAAAATATACATATATGTGGCAATGAGAGTATATAATCTTAGGAGTATGTAATAATTTGCCCTGTTCAATAGAAAGCCTTCTATTGTATAGTGAAAATTAACCTAACCTTCACTAAAAGGTAACTTATGTGCACTAAAACTTAAGCTATTGTTCACTAAGAATTAAAATCCTGCTCACTAAAATTAATATAATGTTTACCAAAAACTGGTCTATTATTACACTAAAAATTAACACATTGTTCACTAAAAATTAAAGTATCATTCACTAAAAAATAATCTATTGCACACTAAAATGTTCACTAAAAAAAACCTATTCTACACTAAAAAAGATAACCTATTGTACACTAAAAACTAATGTATTATTCACTAAAAATTAACTTATTATTCACCACCTTTTCTCTTTCTCTCTCATTATGGCATTCTGAACCTCAATGTCAACTTCAAATAAAATAGTAGATATATTTTTAGATGAATTTAGAGTGAAAAGGCAGGATGAAATAAATCAAATGGAAAACCAATAAAATAAAGCAAAAGATATAATTATATAGAACTTAAAACACCACAATAAAGCAATATACACGCTGTTGCATGAAAATTCAAACTCCTGATCAATGTCGTGCCAACCCAAAACCCAACCAGTACGCCATCTGCCAGTGTTAGTTGCAATGAACCGGTATATTACAGGAAAAAAATGAACGAAAGCCAAGGCACACCCCTTTCGGTGCGTGTTTGTGAAGGAATGTATAATTTTCCTGTACCCGAGCATTTATAATATAGTTTTCCTTCTATAAAAGTCATTTCTATTTATTGTCATGACAATAATAACAAGTTGATAATGGATACTTTTGTCAATTGTATTCTATCAGAGTGATTAGATTATCAAAATTCAAAAACCATATTGTTGTGTACATTGTGTTCATGATAGATATGATAAATAATGATCATTTGATATTACTTTTGGAAATATTTCCTAGTGTGATGGAGAACTGTCTAGGCTTAACTTGCCATGGTCTAGTATCTTCCCCTTTCAATGTTTAAGGGATTATCTTGTTGTCTCCTTATGTTTAAATATAGTATATGTTAGCTTTTGCTTAGGTTCTCAATATGTTTCTTACTTATGATATGAAAGTATTTTTGAGCAAGAGGTCAAATGTTTGGACTTCGGAATTCCTAATATTTTATTATTACGCAAAGTAAGTAAGAATCTATACAACACACGCCTAAAGCTTACGGGCATTTGTGTGTTGGGTGTATGTTTAGTGATTCTTGTTGGCTTGTTGGCCAAAACTTCTTTGTCAAGTCCAATTGTTGAAACCCAAATTTCTAGCCAATATGTTCTCACATCGCTCACACGTCGTCCCAGCTAGACAAGAACGAACAATTGCCTGTGTCAATTGCCACACAACTAGCTATATGTCCTTTCTTTTCTCGATGCCCAACTTTTCAACCCTAGTTTCTATTTTGGAAAACATGGTGCTTGGTAGAGAAGACACATACTTACACTTAGGATTTCTTCTGGGTTAATTTTGGGCTTCTCTGTCATTCCAGGTCAGCAAACCTAGTTTAGTGTGGCATTCAATGGTGCCTCTTGGCACCTTCCTTTGTGGCATCTATGCATGGTGAGAAATGTTGAAGATAGCAATTTCCCCTTCTATTCCATTAATTTAGTCTAGGTTGGCAGTTTGTTTGTGGTAGAATTTGCGTTCTTATTTGATCTCATTTGACTCATTGTTGTTGAGATCGTTTTATAAACTCTCGCTGTTATAGTGCATTTTATTGTCATTACCCATGAGTTTCCCAATTTGGGTTTAACTTCCACATTAACTTATATGCTGATCACCTCACTTTGTTGTTCTTTCCTACATCCTACTAAATATTTTGCTTCCACCGCAAAGATATGCTCAATTAATTAATTTCCTAACGAGCTCCTAACCTTTACTAGTAACCCCTGATTGTCCTCCAACAAATTAGTTTTCGATTGCTCTTTCACTTTTTGTACCAACAAGGTTTCTCAACCATGATTTTTTGAATGTTCACTTTTTGTACCAACAAGGTTTCTCAACCATGATTTTTTGAATGTTATTGTTCCATTATTTCCGAAGACTCCATACAAGGTATGCTAACTAATTTCTCAATCTAGTTTTACAATTATTATTGGTCCATGATTCGCATGGGAAGAGTAAGTGCACATATGTACAATCCCCCTTTGGAAATTGTCGAGATATTTGGCAGAAGGAATGCCCTGTACATTAATTGGGAGCCTTTAGCTCTATATATGTAACAATAAGCAAATTAAAATACATATGGCGACTGGAGAGTACACCAGGTTGCAGCTGGAGCAAAAAGCCACAACCTTGAACTCGTGTCTCTGCGGTGAATTTCCCAGTCACAGAGCATAAACTAAAACCTCTGATTTTGCAAGCCTGTCTTTGTTTGCACCGTCTTTAGTCAAAGTAGAATGCAATCACTTAAGGCTAGTGGAAGGGTCAGGAGAGAGACAAGAGTAGGGAAGATTCTAAGGTACAATTCACGATCTTTTTGCAAGTGCTTCTGGCTGTTATGGATTGAGAGGATTATTTCAGTGAGCGTGTTGCGTAAATGATGTGTACATTCCATTGAGAAGGGGGAGAAGAATGGGGAGACATAGTTCTGTAAGTCTTGCGGACTTGAAGAGACAATGAGTAGTATTTGGGTGTTCAACAATTACAGTATTAGTGGGAGTAGAATCCAAGTTTGCAAAGCAAGTTTGAGAACAAACGTAAAGAAGAAGTTTGGTTAACAATCCACCACCAGATCCCACACCTTCGATTAGCAAGATATGGAGAAGGAAGGGGGGCAGGCAGATAACTAGAGATGCAAATGGGGCAAGTACTACATTTGATTTGAGAATAAGCCAAGAGAAAAGGAAGGCACCAAGCTACTGCAAGGAGAAATTAATGATGAAAATCTAAATGGGTTAAAACCAATATTAAGAGAACCGACCGGTGATTAACCTGCTTAGAAAAGTGGATGAATGGCTTTACTGGTTGGATTGTTCAAAACAGATTGGACTGATCACCCGTTAATTGGTTGAACAGGATTGCATCGATCAGACTCGAACTACCAATCAATAATTTGTCTATGATGTTTTGTTGGCCTAACTTTTACAAAATCTGCTTTTTGTTCATGATTTTTTAATGTAAAATATACAACAAAAGCGTATAGTTTAGCACTATAGTATTTGAGTAGCATTTCCTTTAAAACGGGGATAAAATTAGCCCATAGTTAATCTAAACTGACTTACGTAGTAAACGAAGTGACCTAATAATTGTCTATTACGATTGCTCAAATTAAGAGTACAAAATACCATTACAAAAATAACCAGACTAATCTGGCTGCCGATTATCTTTTCAATCAATATACAAATTTTGAATTGAGCAACAAAGTTAGAATAAGCGTCAACCTAAGATACTATTCACAAAGAAAGATGCTAATTATATTGGAAAGTCAAAGTTTACGAAGTCATAGAACCCAAAGATGAACCGACTCTAAATATCAAATCAATTCAGTTAAAAAGAAAACAGAGCAGATGAACAAGAAGAAGATCAAGGAGCAAACATGAACAGTTGAAGAAAGGGAGGAAGAACACGAGAGAAAACAGAAAGAAGAGAAGAACCGAACATCAGAGAGGGAGTAGAGCAAGGAAGAAATTTACAAGCAGGAAAGACATCCTTACTTTGAGGAGCTTGGCCCGTGTTCACGTCCTCAACTCCATCAACGGCGTTGGAATTGCTTCTTTTTTTTTTGTATTTGACTGTTGGAGATTTTTTACAAAAAGGAAAATTTGGAAATGTTACTGTTGTGGGGTGATTTTTGATTTTCTGGAAATGATTATTTTTTTTTATCTTCAGCCCTTCTCCTCCACCCTATTCAAGACCCATAAATTAAGGACGCTGTCTTCCAAATGGATAAGTATAAAACTCCAGAGCCTGATGGTTTTAGAGCAGTGTTCTACCAAGATTATTGGCACATAATCGATAAAGAGGTATGCCAAGCCACCAAATCCTTTTCTCGCGAAGGTAAAGTATTGAAGCAATTTAACCATACGCTAATTGCGTTTATCCCGAAAGTGGATAATCCTTGCTCAACAGCCCAATATCGGCCCATTAGCTTATGCAATAGCTTTTATAAAATTATTACAAAAATCCTTATCAATTGAATGAGCCCAATCTTGGAAAAAATTATTAACCCTGTTCAGAGTGCATTTGGACCAAACAGATCAATTCACAATAACATCCTGTTAACTTATGAAATTGTTAATAAGTTTTACAACATGAAAGGAAAAAAATCATGGGTTGCTCTTAAACTTGATATGAAAAAGGCCTACGATAGAGTGGAATGGACATTCCTCTTTCAAGCCCTCAATTCATTAGGTTTTCATTCAAAATGAATTAATTGGATAAAAGAATGTATAACTACAGTTTCATATTCCGTCATAGTTAATGATGAATTGTGTGGTTTCTTCAAGCCGACAAGGGGAATTCGCCAAGGTGACCCTTCATCTCCATATTTATTCATTATTTGCATGGAAGTCCTCACAAGACTCCTTCAGATAGCGCAAACCAAAAAGAAATGTAGTATTAGATTTAAGATCGCTCCTAGAGCGGACAAAACCCCCTGCCTTCTGTTGCAGATGACAGCCTACTTTTCTGCAGAACTAATTTAGAATCCTGCCAATAGCTTCGTAATTTATTTAAAAAAATCTGTCGAAACTCTGGTCAAATGATTAATTTTCATAAATTGTCCTTATTATTTTTAAAAAATGCATCTACACGTGATAGACAACTTGCATCCTCAGTCTTCAATATTCAGCATCATGACAACCTTGATAAGTACCTTGGATGCCCGGTGTTTAAGGGAAAACCAAATGCAAAAACATTTTCAGAATTAGTCAATAAGACTGCTTCTAAACTGCAAGCTTGGAAAACAAAGAACATTTCTAAAGATGGGAGTGTGGCACTCATCTAGGCTGATTTAGAATCTATGCCAGCTCATACAATGCAATGTTTCCAAATTCCCACCACGACCTGATAAAATTAGCAGAAATTTCTTTTGGAAAAAATCTGATAATAGCAAAGGCTTACCAATGGTATCTTGGAATAAAATTTGTCGTCCTAAGAAAGCAAGAGGGCTTGGGCTTCGAAAAATAGAAGCAGTTAATAGTACTTTTTTAAGCAAATTAACTTGGAAGTAATTCCATGAAGAAAGCCTTTGGGTACAGCAAATGATTGTAAAATACTCCATTAATGAGAATTTCTTCAATGTCCAACCCAAACGTTTTGATTCATGAGCATGGAAATGCATACTCAGAAACCGCCATCAGTTTAGGAAAGGAATAAGGTGGTTGGTAGGGGACGGAACAAAGATTAAGTTTTGGTTTGATAACTGCCTAACTGGTGTGCCAATGAAAACCTTGCTACAATGCTTAAAGTGGCAGACTTTTCTCTTATTGATACATCGTTACTGGTGTTGCAATTTATCACAGAAGAAAAAGAGTGGGACATTACTAAATTGAAACAATTAGTTTATGATACTCGACTACAGTTAATTCTAGCAACGCCTATTCCTGTTAATCCTGTCCTTAACTCCATATGCTGGGGACTTTCAGGGAATGGTGAATTCTCCACTAAGACAGCGACTTAGGCTGCTCATGGCATTGATATTAAAAATACCACCTTGTGGGAGCATAATTGGATTTGGAATCTTGACATTATGCCAAAGTTAAAAGTTTTTCTGTGACAACTGTGTCATAAGTCACTTGCCACTAAGGAAACTCTCTCGAAAAGAGGACTCCAAATTGATATATCTTGTCCTCTGTGTAATGATGGCATCGAAGATGCTGAGCACCTATTTCTTCAGTGTACTACTATTCAAGGGGTGTGGTGGCTAGCAAATGATCATAATTGGATTAGTATTAACACGCCTTCTAGTGCACAGAGCAACATTTAAAATTGGCCATCTGATTTAAGATCCTCTAATACTCAAGTTAAGATGGATGGATTGGTTGCGCTTCTTTGGAGCACATGGAAAACTAGAAATGATAGGGTATTTCATAATGAAATATCTAACTCAGTTCACATGTTGATCAGGGCAAAAAAAGCTAACACTGAATGGCATATTAGACACAAACTCACACATTCAATTCAACCACCACTCAAACCTCATCCATCCATTAGCTGTAAGAAGTCATATTGGGTAGCATGGAGGAAGCCACAACGAGGGTTTATCAAGATTAACTTCGATGGATGCAAATCATCTCACCAAGCAGCAGGAGGATATATTCTACGCAACTGGGAAGGTAGGTTTATTCAGGCAGCGGCTTTTAATTTGTCTACGACATCAGTCTTGGTTGCAGAAGCAACAGCAATGAAGGGGATAATAAAATCCTCATCCAAGCAGTTCAAGATCACATTTAAGTGCGATGGGAGATTCAACTTTTAGTGCAGGACATTCTTTCTTACTTAAAGATACGCAATCTTGTAATTATTGATCATATTTTTAGGCAAGGGAATCGTGCAACAGATTGGCTGGCGAAGTTTGGACTATCTATTCATTTCACAGTAGTGTGGAATTAGGTCTCTCATGAAGACCTCTCTTGTATACTTGTTGAGGATTATCTAGGGAGAACCCTTGAGAGAATTGCTGTCTAAATTGTACTTCTTACATTTCTTACAAAAAAAAAAACTTCTATATATACCTAGTTAAAATGTCAAAATTTTCACATTAAAATTTCTCTTCTTCTCAATCTAAAACATTCTGAAGTCGTTATTTTGAAGGAACAAGTGAAGAAATTATTTGTAAGTTTGATTTTCTAATTTTAATTCAACACTTTTTAAAATTACGTTATATTTTACCATATTTATGATGATAATTATGTTTTTTTTATTTTTGGTTTTTGTTCAGTAATTGGTGGTTCTCTCAACCAAGTGCCAAGTGAAGCAATTTGTGATTACAAATTTCTTTAATGAGTATGATTCGTATAAAATGATATGATTGCAAAATTATTATGATTAAATGTAAATATGTCTTTACATGTTAGTTAAATAACTTTAAAAATTTTGGGTATGGTAGCGAAATTAATGTGCTTGAGTTTAAACATATTTTGGGATGTTAGTTATGATTTTGCTAACTAAATTTACGTTATTATATGTTACAATTTCATGTTTAATAATTTGAATATGATTACATGATTATATGTTAATATATATGTTAGTAGAATTTATAAATACGTTAGTATTTGTTTAAAATGTGGGAAAATTATGGTATTTGTTATTTTATACGTTAGTAAATTGAAATGATTATGTGACATGATTATTTTAATTTAAAAATATTTTATCATGTTCTTAAAATTAATATGTTTAATTAAGCTTGGACATGTTAGTATAATTAGTATAGTTAATTAAGTTTTGCCATATTAATAAAATTAATGTGTTTAATTATGCTTTACTATGATAGTCAAGTTACTATGGTTTTGCTAACTAAATTTATATGATTATATGTTGCTATTTCATGTTTAATAATTTGAATTTGATGACATGGTTGTATGTTAATATAACTATATGTTAGAAAGATTTATACATATATTAGTATTTGTTTAAAATATTGGGAAATTATGGTATTTCTTATTTTATATGATTAGTAATTGAAATGATTATGTGGCATTATTAGTTTAATTTAAATATATTTTGTCATGTGATTAAAACTAATATGTTTAGCAATTTTGCAATCATGATTAGTTCGAAATTAGTACTTACTAGTAGCTAGTATGACTTTGAATACTTTATAAAAATATGTTGGTAAATATGACTTTACAAATATTTTTTTAAGTATGATTTTATGAATATGTTAATATGAAATAAATAAGGATATGTTATTACATATGATTAATTATTATATTAACATGATTAATTATAAATTTGTAGGTAGTAATTGTAGCTCAAACATGGATCCTAACACTCTCCCATCCGTTATGAGTTTAGTCGGGGGAGACCATTCACTCCAAATTGGGGGGAATAGTACTAACCTGATTTCCCCACATAATTCCTAGATGTCTTACCCCACATATCCACCACAAAACCACCACCATCATTCATACCATTCATATTACCTACCACAACCTAACCTGAGGATTCCAACTAGTGCCTCAAGTTAAAAACACCGAAACTATCCTCCACCATATTATCCTCCACCACACAATGAGTCCCAAAATGTCCCCAATACTGAGTACTCGTATTACCTTCCATAGTATCCTTCACCAACTCCTAACCAAATTACGTTTTGGTAGGGAGAAACTCCACACCTCGTCGACATCAACCAGGTCAATGGCCGGGCTAGGGCACTCTGTGACAAAAATTGACCTCAACTCCGACCTAGTACTAATGAGGGAGATGTAAAGGAAGTTATGGGGAAGAAGTTTGACTTGGAGCATTAGTATGATATGCTCAAGGACCAATCCAAATGGAAGATGGTGTGTGACCCACTGAAGTTAGAGTCAGGATCATCAAAAAGGTTTAATCCCAACACCAAAGAGGCAGGAGATGAAGGTGTGGGTGCTATGAAAGACCCAAGGAGAGGAAAATAGCGAAAAGAAGGCTCAAAGAAAAGGTTAACAATACAGTTGTGAATTTAGTTACTACTTAGCTGAAGGAGTTAAATAGTAGCAATAGTGATATGAGTAAGTTGTTGAAAGATTTCATCATAACAGCAAAAGAAGAAAAATATCATAAGATGATGCTAAAGGAACAAAAGCTAAGGGCCTATGAGGATAGAATAACAATGATGGACACCTTAACGATGACTTCTGGACAAGCAGCTTATTATGAGCAAGGGAGAGCATAAATCATGCAAAGGAGATAAGGACATTCACCATCAGCTCAGTAATATGTCTCTGCCTCCTTATATAGATTACAACAACTACGTTATTCTATAACTTTTATTTACCATGTGTGATCTTAAATATGAGTTGGTGTAATCATGTTCTGATATGAATTTATGAAAATGGGCATGCCTATTGTTTAATCAAATGATTACTCTTTTGTACATTAATGTTTAGTCATTATTACGTTGCACAAGCCATTTATAATGGATAATTTTAATGTAGATAAGCTGCATATTGAACAAGAATCATCCTCAGCATCCTCCTCATCTTCATTAGTGATGATATCATATTACCTGTTATTGGGGCTTTCCTCTAACATCAACAACAAGTGCAAAAACAAATGATTTTCGTTCTGCAACTTAGGCAAGTAGTAAAAGAGCTGACACCTTCGACATTTAGGTCTCAGGTAAAGAAGAGATGTATTAAGAGAGACAGAGAAGCAATCTATGACCGCCTATACAAAGACTACTTTGCAGAAACTCAATCTATAATAAACATCATTTTCGTTGCAGATTTAAAATACGAAGGCACTTATTTCTCCGCATTGTGGAAGCACTTGGAAATCATTCTGAGTACTTTTAGGTAAGGTACGATGCGTTTGAAAAGCGTGGGCTAATGCCATTGACCAAGTGTACTGCAGTGTGCAAATGCTTGCCCATGGTATAACGGTGAGTGCGTTGATGAGTATTTAAAGATTGGTGTAAGCACCGCATTAGAATGCATGAAGATATTTGCCTTAGGCGTCGTTGAGGTATTTGGGGAGGAGTACTTGAGAAAACCGAATCAAGTTAATGTTGATCGCTTATTGTAAGTTGCTAGAGCCGTTGAGTTTCTTAGTATGTAGGAAGCATCAATTGCGTGCACTGGGAGTTGAAGAATTGTCTAGCAGGTTGGAAGGCATCATTTCAAAAGAAACTTTATAAGATGCCAGCTATCATCCTCGAAGCCATTGCATCATATGATCTTTGGATATGGCATGCGTTCTTCGGATTGCCTGGAAGTCTTAATAACATAAACATTCTTGACTGCTCATCGATTTTTCAAGAGTTGTATGAGGATCGGACTCCTAAATGTGAGTATGTCGTCAATGACCATGAGTACAATATAAGATATTATCTTTTGGATGAAATTTATCAAAAATGGGTAATATTTCTTAAAACTATCCCACTTGCCCAAGTGCCGAAGAAAAAACTCTCCGCAGGATGTCAAGAGTCGGTTAGAAAGGACGTTGAGCGAGCCTTCTATATGTTGCAAGATCGATTTGCCATTGTATGTAGCTCACTTGTTTTATGGATGAAAAAGAAATCGCTGTTATAATGAGAGCATGTGTGATACCCCTAAAACATGATTGTTAAGGACAAGCTGGATGATTACGGGCTTAAATTTGACAACGACGTTGTTGAGGGTACTGCCCCGGAGCCGATTGTTAGCCGTGACCGCCACTCATGCTATGAGATGTACTTTCAAATATCAAAAGAAGTTCGTGACCCCGATACACATGCAGCCCTCCAAGCGGACTTGATTGAGACAATATGGAAGCGAAATTCGGTGCGACGGCGAAAATGATAGTTGAATGATCCTCATATTATAATAAAATGTGAACTATTGTAATGTTTTTTAGTGGAATGTTAATCAATATATCTTTTTGTTATTTATTATCGAACTCTTGTAATTATTATGTGCAAATTACTTTTCATAAAACTAATAAAGCCAAATAACAAAGCAAAAAATAGAAACTAAACTAATTAAATATGGTTATGTGTGGGGTCTATAGGTATTATTTTATTTGGTGAGCCAAAGTCATGAGCCTTGCATTGTAGAGAGGGAGGCTTGTAAGCAAACTAAATGGCTCAAAAGCTGATATGGCAGAGGCAGAGCCCCACTGGTGAGCCTAAAACTGGCTCACCATCGCACATGCTCTAATATGATTTTTCTATTTTGCACCATCCCTAAAAGAAACCAAAAAAGAAGGGAATGGAAAACTACCAAATTATGTATTTAGATTTGAGAATTATTCTTATTATTATATTTTTCCTGTTTTCCAAAGAAACAAAGTAAAATTAAGTAAAAAACTAAAAGCATTAGCACCTCTTATGGGCCGAAGTTTAGATACATAAGGATATAGATATATCAATTTCGGGTTAAAAACTTTTGTTTTTCAAAAGTAGTTTTTCAAAAGCTCTTTCTAGCGAGATTATAGGGCGATGGACTAAACTTAATTCTAGCATGATTTTTTTTTTTTAATTTATCAAATTTGAGTTTTTGGCTTAACTTCTGTGGAATTATTTTTGTTTTTATTTCAATTTGAATTTTCCTTTTATTTCCTCCCTTTCTGCATCAATATTATTAATCTCACAACTATTACCTTTGATAGCTCTATTTGGGACCTATATTATTATAGATGAACTTTACATCTTCTTGGACATAAAATCAATTGTCGACTACATATGAAAGATAATAAAAGTAGGGAATTTAGGGAACTTGAATAGAGAAGCTTTCTACCTCATTTGGCTAGTCGGATTCAACTTCTACATGAACGGATGTCACCATTCATGCACACCTCAGTATCCATAGAAATAAAAGGAATTGAAAATGAAATAGATATCAACTGAAGATTGAAAAGTTGACGAGTCAGAGGAGGGATTGGGATAGATTCAAATAAATGGATCGAAGCAAGGGATTGAATCATAATCAAATTAGTGCAAAATTATAGCAAAAATAAATAATTTCTAGTCCAAATTAATGAGACCATATTTAATTACGCTAAAATAAATGTGCAACGGCGACCCCAAATTTTAACTCTCAAGTGGGGGCATATTCCCTCCACATCATGCCATGAGCCATTTTTTTGGCTCTTAAGTTTTCTCCTCTAGAGTACAATGCTCACAACTTTGGTAGACAATATAAAATAATATCCATGGAGCCTACCACTAAACATATTTAGCACATGTTTTGTTTGACTTATTATATGTACTGATTATCAATATTCAACAACTTTTAGAATAATTCAGCAACTTTCAGCACAATCCAGCACAGTTTAACACAATTCAGCACTGTTAAGTACTCATTGAAAATGTTAAATTATATTTTTTTCAACCATTCAGCATGTTTAAACATGGGTAAGCATATTTCAGCATGTCTAAGTATATTTCAGCATGTTTCAGCAACTTTATCATATTTTAGTAATAAGCACCACTAAATACTTCTCATAGACCGAAAGAACATCTACTCTTCAATCATATATATATATATATATATATATATATATATATATATATATATTATATATATATATATAATATATATATATATATATCTATATATATATATATATATGTTAGTCTGAACGCTGTGGCCATGACATGTGTCCTATTAAGTATTTATTAAGATCTTATTTAAAAATAAAAATTTAAACAATATGTGATTTAAAGTCATCATAATGAATAACGTCTTTTCAACTACCTCAATAGAAAAAAAGAAAATAAATTACCGATACATTAATATTATTATTTCTAAAAATTTAAAAAATATTTCTAAAAATATTTTAGCTAAAATTTTAAAACAAACTGTGCACAATACAGGTTTAAAGGCTAGTTTTGTGCTATTGTTCATGTGGACAAGTTGAGGAAAATCATCACATCTATAATATAAAACTGAATGTATTGTAGGATGAATGACATTTGGCACAACATCATTGGTCAAGAGGTTTTAAAATTTTTCTTTTCTTTTGGAGCTGTGTAATTAATATAACAAATCACAATAGGACAATCTTCCTAATATATGTATACTATGACTTTTGAAGTCACAATACAACAATATTTGTGGAATTTGATTTCACAAATACCTTTTAAACTTTTTTTCTTGACATATTCAATAATAAATGAATATCCACATGAATTGCGAATTCCTCTTTCTCCCTTTTTTTTGGTTTTTTAAAGTTATCTTTTTCAGAGAAGCCATAAAAATAAATGAAAGTTGCATTGTAATTTATGAAGCACTTCAAACGTTCCCAAGATTATAAATGGGCTATGGTTTTCCCCATGTAGAAATCCAAGTTGGAAATGAGGATGCATCACACTGTATTATAGACTACATTCCTACACATTGCATGATACTATATTGGGTTGTTTTGGATGTAATGGTTATGGAGGTGCTCAGTTAGAGTTAGACTTGCCACTAATGGCTAAATGCTCCTATAGTCTCATACTCCAGACCAATGGAACACTTATCCCCCCCCCTAAAAAAAATCATGGAGCACAAGTGATGACACGAATCCACATCGATAATAGCCATATGCTTACACAGTGATAGGTTAGATATTAATGATCTCTAGTGAACAAAAAAAATAAATTTATGACATATATAATTTTTTAAACGGTAAATAGTTGTATAATGAGGCTAGGTAAAGCAAGGGTCATCAGTTAACAAAGTAATTACCAATGATCACCTTTGTGAAGCTTGGTGGTTATAGAAAACCAGCCCAACTTACGAAAATAATAATAACAATACCAATAAACATAATCACTATTTGATTTGATTAGACTTCCCCCTAATTCGTCTTCCGAAGTTGTGAAACTCAGCAATTTACTGAAATTGTTGTAAAATGAGGCTCAGTATAGCAATGGTCATCCGTTAGCAAAATAATTACCAATAGTCACTTTTATTGAAGCTTTGTGGTTATAGAAGACCAAACAAATCAATAAATAATAATAAGTTACCCAAAAAAATAAACCTAATACCAAACTAACACAATTACCAATCCACTTTTATTAAAGCAAGGGTCATCAGTTAATAAAGTGAAAAAGAAAATCTAAAACATACATAATTCTTCGAATAGTAAATTGTCGTATAATGAAGCTAGGTAAAGCAAACGTCGTCAGTTGACAAGGTAATTACCAATCCACTTTTATTAAAGCTTGGCGGTTATAGAAAACCAAGCAAATCAACAGACAATAATAAGTTAAAAAAAAAATAATATCAAACAAATATAATTACTATTTAATTGGACTTTCCCTTAATTCATCTTATGAATCTATGAAACTCAATGGCATTCCTAGATGGTTCACTTCTTCCATCAAGAGGAATAGTTTGAAACCAAGCTGTTGCAACTATTTGTATAGACTCAAACTCGCTGGTAAAGTTAGTGCTTCACCTTATTTCACTCACTTATCGAAGGACTCTTCATCAAAGACCTCAGATCTTAATCCATGAATGGGAAAAAATCACTACATGTCATGCCAATAGAGTGAGAACATGCAAAGGAATCAAGAATAAAACTGTTGAATAATTTGGCACAAAATAAAGCCATTGTAGTGATTGTCTTATTCAATTTGTTTCTTCAACTTACAGCTCAACTCACGAAATTCTTCCTCAACATTTTCCTAACATGAGAAAGCAAAACTTTCAAGCAGCTTTACTTCAATATTTATATTCATCTCCAGCTTCGAGAAAATTGGCAAGGTTCATAGCGCATACGGACCAAACTGTTGCATAATGAGGCTGGGTAAAGCAATGGTCATCCGTTCGTAAAATAATTACCAATTAAACCACATTGAAACAGCTTAATAATAATAATAATAATAATAATAATAATAATAATAATAATAATAATAATAATAATAATAATAATTCCAAATAAAATAAAAGAATTATAATAATATCTTCTATATGAACCCAATTAGTCCATCAAAAGAATACACCTACCTCTAAACTTTTCTAGCTTCGATCAAAGTCCTTATTTTTTTGATCCACATATGATGGCATCTCATCCTCATTGCAAGCAATATATGTGTATTCTCTCCTATACAAAAGAAGCAAGTATTCTACATCTTTGTTAGTCTCAATACATATATGTACATTAAACCCCCCTACGCGCGCATTCATGAATGAATCTAAACAAGTTGTCAACCACAACACATTTTGAGCAATCTAATCAAGGAAAAGGAAGACTGAAAAATCAAGACTAGAGTTGCACATTTTTGAATAGTTGTAAACACCCGAAGGAAGGGAGAGATTATATGTATCGAGATGGTTGTAATTGATAAAAAGGTTGTAAGTTGTATTCAACTTATCAAATAATCAAAGTCGTTTTGATTTTTACAATATCTTAAATCTCCATTCCATTTTTGTCCCTACAGTCTGATTACATTCATGCAGTAACTAAAGAAAGTTTGGATTATAGATTTCGAGACAGACTCATGGAAGGTCCTATATATTTATTGACGAACTTCAAGGTTGAAAGAAATAAAGATAATTATCATGTGGTTAGTGACTGCAAATTAATGCTTCACATTTTCCCAAATACCATTGTGAGGGTGTTAGAAGACGACTGTGCCGATACTCCAAGGCATAGGTTTGATTTGGTTGATTTTGAGAAACTTCATCTTCTTATAAACAACAACTCCATATTAACCGGTAATGTTATTAATTTTATATATATTTTAATCATTTAAATAAGTTTGACAACAAAAAATTATAAGTTATTAACCTAAAAGCATCTTAGTAAAATTATTCAACAAAATTATATAAAATGCTATTTGGTTGTTTCAGTTATGTTTGAATCACTATTTATCTTTAAATGAAAAATTACTAGTGTCTGTGCGAAGTACAGTATGTACACTAGTAATTTATAAATTTTCTAAAAAGTTGAATAACTTATTTATGGTAATGAAATTAAAAACAATCATTAATGATACTAAAAAAATCATTAATGATAAAAAATCATTAGTGGTTAAAAAATTAAAAAAAATCATTAATGACATGAAACCCCCTTCTCTCCAATTCTCCCTAGAAAACAATAAATAAAATATTCTTTTATTGTTTCCTATGTGCTTTTCGTATCCTACTCATCTTCTTCCTCTTTTCCATTTCCTCTCATCCATTTTAGCTTCCCACCCCCATAGTTGCCTTCTAGATCTGGATTTTCTTCGCACAAAAAAAATGCAATTCAAGGTCACATAAAAAAAGGTTGGCCCATACGTAAAACGACATCATTTTCTATCCCATGTTGCCAAATTAAAAGAAACTTGTGCGGCCTGGTTGCCCTCGGCAGCCATGGCATGAGCCATTGACGAACTTTCTCTAATGCACATCTTCTAAGACGTACTCAATTCACTTGCACGCCATATCTCGTTCTAAGTTTGACACAGTACAAGCCCTAAGAGTCTATGAAATAGATCTAAAAACAATAAGAAGATGAGAAAATTGCAAATTAAACTTGTATCCTACACTATTGTCCACCTCCTATTGCAACGTGCATCTCTACATTATAATTTTACCTATTCCCTTTTACAGCCAAAAATGTGAACCCCATCTGCAATTTCTAATTAGAATTCCTAGTCAATTACTAATAATTGAAGAACTAAAATGATCAACTTCAATGCTAAATTACTACCCAAAAAACTGATTGAATATTTATCTTCTCTAATTGAATTCCTCTTCGTGTTCCTCAAGAAATTGTTTGCCGAATTCCCACTTTCTCATGATAAGCCTCAGCAAATCCATGCAGATAGACCAAAAGATGAAAATCCAATTGACTTCAAGAAAATAATTCCCTGTTGAGGAAAAAAGTGGATTGCCATTGATGAAATAAGAGAGTAAGAAATAGGAAAAATAGTTTTGAAGATGGCATAAAGATGGTGATAGAAAATGAAGGAACATGGCATTAATTAAGGAGAGAGAAAGGAATATAAGGTATTGCGTATGCTGTGGGCTGGTGGATAATTGGATGCATGTAGGTCTTTCGTAGGAATCTTATTCATTTTCAGAATATAATTGTCAAAAGTAAAATTAAATTTTACTCCCATGCATGTTTTAGGCAAGGGACGTGAGAAATGAGAAACTAAAGCAGCATTTTGCAGCTTCTATTGTTTGGACAAGCAGTTTTCAGCTTTTTCAAAAATAGATATTTGCCATGGTTTTAGCTTTTAGACTCTGAAGTCTAAAATTACAACAACACCACGACCACCACCTCCCAGTGTGGGTCCCTCTTTTATGGGATTTGAGGAGATTCAGATGTAGGCAACCTTACCTCTACTGATATCGCTGCCTGTAGAGAGACTGATTCTAAAAGACCCATGAAGTCTAAAATTACTTAAGCAGAAAAAAGTAAGAACATGAGTACTTTTTTTTGGCCAGATAACCATATTTCTATTTTTATTAAGGTTGTACTTACGTATATTGGCAGCACACAAAGTAGAGTTTTTAAAAAATCAAAAGAGTATGCTTAATCTAGAATCTTCCTTCACATGACCATAGGTCATACCCCATCAATTTATAGTCCACAGACCACAACAAAAGCATGTTAATTCTTAAATAATGCAAGCCCTAATCCTATTCGCATGGTAGCATTTTCGCCATTTAATTAATTCTCTATATGTTGTTTGCTTTTGTTTCTATACTTTTATAAGGACTGTTTGCGATGGAGACTTGTCTAAGGCTAATGACAATTGACTATTATGGTACCTCGGCAAGCTCCATTGTAGCAAGAAAGAGGAAGCTAGCTTGTAGCTAGGTCAGGCTGTTTCTAAGAAAGTTCTTATATGGCAACTAGTCGGATGATTCAATCATTGATCGAGTTGGCCTAGTTTGATCGGCTTGTTCTCAGTTGACGGTATAAATAGTTTATAGCTTCATTAAGAGTGGATTGTGTATGGAATCTTATCGAACCTAGTCGACCAAGCAGTTTAGTCTGACTTTCATAATAGTGGTTCAAATAAAGTCTAGTTTGTACATCTAAAGAGCAAAGAGGCCTAGGGACTCTTACATCTTTATTTAATTGTGAATTCCCCACCTTAATTCCTTACCTTCACAAAAATATGTGTTGCCAGTATATTCAAGTTCATGCTCACAATTCAAACTGCCGAAGAAATGAAGTCGCTTTTGTAAAATCATGTGGAGTTATGCAATCGTTCATATGTATTAAAAGACGGGACAAATAGAATGTTTGTCAAAAACGAGGATTTAGATCGAGATTTATAGAGTTCCCCCTTCCCCATGGTTGGATTGGGATAATTTTACGAGAATAATAGACATCTAGGAAAGATTGGTGTTTCTAGGAAAGAGAATTGACAATCATGACTTATTTGAGCCCATGAGGGGCTTGATGGATACAAATTGGTTGAATACCATAGATGAAAAGCTCAATTTATCATTTCAAAATTTTAAATATAGAACAAGGTTAAGAAGTTGGCTCTATAAGACGTCAAATTAGTACAAATATTATCAACCTTTGGTGTGCCTAAAGAAGACTCTGTGAATTCAAGTGAAGGAGTTTTGGGATTTGAGCACATGGAGGATGACATAAAAGTTCAAAATCATATGGACATTTCAGTAACAGTGGATAACGGGCCAGTAGAAGATGAAGAGAATATTTGTGTAGTTAGTGGGACACGACCTTTGAATTTTGAAAACACTAGGAGAAGGGTTTAACTAGATGTGGAAGACAATAAGTTTTTTCAAGAACTAGATTAGTGTGCTTGAGCAATTATAGAATCATCCAAGATATTTTGATGAAAATAATTAATTCTTGAAAATTGAACTGCAATAGCAACCAGAAGAGAGTAAAGAACTTGAAAAGCCTAGGTTTGACTCGACAACCATTTCCAGTCAAAGGAATCGAGGATGCCTGAGCAGGTAGAGAAGAGTAAAGGAAATAGGAAAATTTGAATAAAAAGATAAAGGTTGTAAATGAGATGAGCAAAAGCCAAAGGAAGCTACATCCTAGAGTTAGTGACACAGTAACTTCATAGACTCTAACACTCCTAGCTCAAATAGCAAAATAAGCACTAGAGGTTAATGAGATGTTAGGAGTGAGAGACCTTAGTAATAAAAGTGCGACTATTGGCATAATCATAAAGACCATTGCACAAAGTAAAAAAGTTCATATTGTAGCAAATGAAATTTAAACCATGAGGATGGTACGAGCGACCTGGTGAAATTGTTAATTCAAGATGTAGGAAAGTGGAGACTCTGGTTATATGTTCAAGCTTAACATGTAGCATTTTACACCTCATTTCTCCAAAACTTAAATTTTACTAATGATTAATGTAGAATTTCTATTTATATTTTATGTTTCTTTTTCAGAAAATAAGCTAGGATGAGTGATATCTAAGGAGCTTTTGAGGTGTAACAGAGTCAAAACGTGCAAAACCAAGGCTTCAGATTAAAGCTCAAGAAGGTTGGGAAAAAGATGAAGACAGTCGGTGCTAAATGGCACTACTAGTGCTCGTTGGCCAGGGCTACTAATGCTAGTTGGCACCAATTGCCCGCTAAGTGGCACGACCATACCACCTTACATTTCTGCACTGTTTTATTTTTCTAACAAGTTAGCATCATCGACCCATGCACAACTATGCCTAACTCATTACTTGGGTTTCTTAAGTTGTGCTTCGGAGTATATTAGTGTGGCACTAGTTTAATTTGCAGTCACACTCAAGATATTAAAGCTTTCAAATTAATGAATTTTGATTTCTCTCTCTTGTTTGCTCTTATCTTCTTACAATTTCATGTTTCGCATTGCTTTTATCCCTAGTTTGATGCTGTGTTTAGGTCACTCACAGCTGACCTATGCTTGAATTTGATCATTTAACCCTCTAATCTTATTCTCTCTATCTTTTCTACTTTTAGTCTCTCTAATCTTTCTTTGACATCTTCCATCCTCTATGGAATGTCATTTTGGGGATCATGTTGTGGGTTCTTATCAATACTCTACCCATGATAACTACTCTTGTTCTCATGTTACTTTTTTGAACTCGAGAGTTGAGCAAATCCATGGAGAACATGATAAGTTTATTCATAAATAAATTCTCATCAGTTGTTAAGTATTCTTTGGATAACATTGTGCTTGTTTTCCATGAAACTGACCTTAAGGTAGGCCCTTCTACTTGAGGGTTGTTCATTTTGGGATTTTGAGTCATCTCCTCCTTTGAGCCCAAAATCCAAATCCATGCCCCTTTATGTGACTTTGAGAGAGACAATGAATTCTTCTCCCTTCTTTTGCATGAACATCTCCTCTTGAGAACTTCCCTAAGGATGTCCCGACCATTCCTAACCTATTTTTCCTTTAGTTCCCTTAGGAGAGCACAAAGAGAATGATTATTTTGATGTCTAGTCTAGTATTAATGAGCTAGATGTTGCAGATAAGTTGGAGGCTACATGTGATGAAGAGCATTTCATCGAGGAGAATCCTTTAGTGGAGGCATGTAAGGAGTTAGTGGTTGAGGTACCACCTCCTTCTCTTGAGTTTGTAGACCATGTATCCCAACTCATTTTGTTTAATCCCCAATTCCCATTGTTCACCACTCCTCTTCCCCTAAGTTTTGCCTCTTTAGGCCCATTGATTATCATATAATTGATTTTCATCTTGGATTGTGTCTCATGGACAAAATCTTTGATGTGCTTAAGGCAAATGCGATTGACCTTGATAAGTCCCGAGGTCAGCTTAGAGCGTATAACCCTTCCATTAACCCTTATTATTTATACCTAGATGACATGCCTTGGAGATTCATGTGGCCGTCAATGTCTCAGTACTCCATTTATTTGCCTAAGGTTTTGATAAGTTCAAGAGAGCATAGCACATAATTTCCATATTCTTATTTGTATTTTCTTACTTCTATGATTTTTTTACATTGCATGCTCCAAGCTTTGACAAGTTCAAAATAGTCTAGCTTAGGCAGTAAAAATTTAATAATACATGTCGAATAAAAAATAAATTTAAATTAATTATTTTAGATTATCCTAGTTAATTAATTTGATTTAGTTTAATGAATTGAGCCATGTTGACTTCCAAGTCAGAGCTCAAATGACAACTAAGCTTGAATGTTCAAACTAATTACTAAGTCGTCAATCAAATGGACTATCAAGCCAAACACCCAGTCAATGGCCAAGAAGACAATAAGTCACTAACCCTTGCACGGAAGGGGATTCTTAGACTATAAATAGAATATTGCCCTCTTCTGTTGAAGGGGTTGAAAACTCAATCATCCCCAAGTCATTCTAAGGACTTAACCTCTCAAGCATCCTTTCGAGAAAGAAAATGAGCACCAAGCAGTGTCGTCCATTTCAAAGATAAAGAAAACTCATCTTGATTGAGATTAAGCATCTTAGGCTCTCTCTGAAGATCAAATTTATTCAAATTCATTCAAAGAAAGTCAAATTAGTCAATTTAATCAAGATTTAAGTCAATCAGTCCTCTTTTAAGAACAAATTGGAGATCGAATAAGAGGAATTATTTATTTGTTCATTTTGTAACAAATATATAGAGACTACACCATATCTTCTAACATCAATACGAAATCAAATTTCTTAGTTTAATGCCTTCATTTGCTAATCTAGGGTTAACTTATGCTTTGAATTTGATGATTTAATTCTCTAATCTCATTCTCTCTCCTTTTACTGCTCTCAATCCCTCTAATCTTTCTTGAAATGCTGCTAATTTCTAGCTTCCTCCCTCTTTTCAAGTTATGGTTTTGAATTTTTGATTTATAATGGGTAAGATTAGGCGCAGTTTGGTTAGCTTAGTGCAAATCAGTGGGGCATCTATAAAAAACCACCCGCTTGCCTTAAGTTCAGAGGTTAAAGCCCCAGATTTGAGGCTTTAAGCATTCTAGGTAATTTTTATCTTTGCTCTCCATTTACAATCATCTTTGTTTTAGTTTTGCTTAGTATAATTATGGTCTTGTTACTTGTGTTTAAGCTTTAATTAAGTTAAATTAATTATGATTAGTAATTGATTTGGGTGTGATTAGTGGTTATTTAGTTATTTATTGTATTCTTTAGATTAGATATGAGCAAGATTAACTAATAAGTGGCAGAGCGTCAACAACGTTCCAAACGATGATAAACTTTTCCTTACTCATGCCAGAAACTATTTAATAACGTTGATTTGAGTTCTTATTATCCTCCAAGGGCTATGTGCACTATGGTTCTCCAAAACTAGATACTTTATTTTCTAATATGAAATGGTTGAGGCAAAGATATTCCATGTGATATTCACTTGGTGTGAATCTATGGTAAAAAGGTACAAGATGTAAGAAAGTACGATCTAGTATTCCTTTTTGCTTTTATCAACATAGGACCTCATCGGCAGTATTAGCAATAAGGGGACCATGTGGGCAGTGAGTTAATAGGTGGCTTCGTTCAAGTAACCTTTTCCAAGCTATATGTCTATGTTCTTTATCTCTTCTTATTTTATGGTTTTATTTTTATCCCTAGTATTATATTCTTTTGTTGGCCACCTAGCCTATTTGTTGCGCTATAATTTGTAAAGGTTGTATGGTGGATTGTTGCCTTTTGGGCTATTAATAGTTCAAAAAAAAGCACATCAAAATGCAAATTTTAGTTGGACTATTACACAATCTTCTATTACAATTAAACCCATGGTATATTGGATTAATGTACTATGTGGTACATTGGAAGTTCATTGATCCATAAGTGAATGTTCCTTTAAATAACATTGGTTGTTGACGTATCCCCCAGATGAATACTTCTAATTTTGGCAAAATACATATGTGAAATTATAAATTTCCATTTGTTTTGGTTTTGAATCTGCTTTAGACCATTAGATATATGCATAAAAGTGGCTTACTTCAGTGGATATTAGATATCTATTCCATAACAAACCTATGTAATAGGTACCACTTGTGAATTGCATGGATCAAGCCTTGAACGACGCATACACAGTTATTGTACTTCCTTACCATGTGGTTATATATTTGTTGGCTTTGGCTTGTGAATTTGTATTATCTTGTGGTGCATCATTCCAAGGTTATTCATATTTCCATTAGCACTGAAAAGCTAAGAATATTATGATAAACAACTTAAATGGTAATACCAAGGGGTGATGACTTTATTAAATTGTTGTTCCCAATAATATTTTGAAATCCAATTGAGTTTTATCAAATCATGATAAGACCTTACCTACCCTCCATGTTAAGATAACAGTGTAGTAAAGATATGTCTAAACCTCATTTATATGATAGCATAGATCTTTAATTGAGAGAACTTAATTGATATGGACCCTAAATTGTGAAAAGGGGATTGGAATTCATTTGCTACCCTTGTGTCTTTGCATATTCAGTTTGATAAATGTAAAAATTTTAAAATTCAAATAACATTCCTCCAATGTGACAAGATATTAACCGTGACCATACATGTAATTTTTCCATCATATTCATTAGACTAGACTCATTTTTGCTTAATGATCCAACCCCTCCCCCCCCCCAAAAAGCCTAATAGCTCTATCTTTTTCCTCATCTTTAGTCTAGACTAGGGATGGAAGTGAGTCCTAGACCCAATTCAGATCCATCAGACCTGACCTAAATTAGAGGATTTGGGTCTAATAAAATGAGATCCAATGGATCTTAAGCGGATCTGGGTCCAAGGGATGTGGGTTGGATCTGGGTCTGGGTCTGAAAAGGTAAGAACCAAACTCGACCCATGACCCATTTAAGACCATTTTTTTTTTAAAAAAAAGTGGCAAATGTAATTGGCTAAAGTAACTCTAACTAAAGTTACTTTGCTTAGTGGCATTTGTAGAAGAAACTATTATGTTATATTTGTGGACTCTGTCCTCGTGGTTTGTAGTAAACTATTAGTCTAAAATGTGTAACACATAAGTAAGAAGATTTAGTTATGGTATATATTACTAGAATATTTTTTTATTAAATATTATGTCTTCTAAATTCGATTATTTGTATTTGAAATGTGGTAATTCATGTTGAGATGTGAAAAAAATAATCTTTAATGTGAAAAACAGTCAGGACCTGTTTAGAACCCATGGATCCGTCAGACCCATGGATCTGGGTCTGGGGTCCCATCTTTGCAGACCTAATGGATCTGAGGCAGGTTTGGGTCCACATCCAAAAAAATTAAATGGGTCTGGGTCTAGATTGATCCAACCCATTGCCATCCTAGTCTAGACCTTACCTCAAAGCATTAAACCATAGTTTTTTACATCATTCAACTCAAATAGCATTAAAGCACCAGCCCATGACCTAGGCAGGGAAAGAGTGAGTACAGAAAGATAGAGAAAATGGACCCTAATTATCCAGCAAGGGACAATAAGACTTCTATAATTCGAGCGAAAGAGTTGACCTTAGTAACACAATCTTGATCAATACTAGCAATTGTGGACACCATCCTCGCCAGTAAGAAGCAGTTGAGGATCTGACTGGTATGTCATCCTCTTGCTGCCCGGCTTTGTCTATAACCTGAACCTAATAGCTTACCATTACCATCAACTTGTCATATTGCTAAACCCTAAACAGAACTATTTTCCTTTCATCGATTGTGTCTCCAGCTCACCATGGGTGCTTAATGCATACTTATAGCTTGCTAGCTCAATCAATTAGGCAGACTTAGTGAGTTCCTTCTTGCCTATTAGAGCTTCATGTAGGATAAGCTTGGAATTTTGGGACACAATCCCTATCGCCTCTTGTTCTTTTTGTGTTCCTCTACAACCCACAAACATCCAAATGCCCCCTCATGAAACCTGACTCCTCGGTCCCCCTACTCATTTTTCACCTCAAAAGAAAAATCCATTTCATAAGACTAATGCTTGATTTTTAATCCTCTATAGTTTTTATAAGATTCACTATTTTAGATTTTCAAATCCGCAATTCCAATTTTCAACAAGGAAATTTGATGAGCAAAAACCTACCACAAAATCGTCGATTTCATTTTACACATCGACCATTCCTTATTAGAAACCACTGCTGGAGATGCTATTAGTGTTGGAGAAGTCAAAGGCTTAGAAGATAAGACACCTCATAATAATGCCATAATCTTTTATGCTCTGAAGGTTAGTCATCAGACATGGAAGATGTTGCCAAGAAGCTCGAGCAACTTAAAAATGTAATGGGAAATGCTTAAGAAGATGGGTTATCTAATGTAGCCTTTGAAATTGTTCTAATTAAGGATAATTATGTTAATAACAAAGGTTTATTGTTCAAGAGAGATAGAGACAATGGATGGGTTTAGAGGAATGGGTTAGAGAGATATCAGGTATAGGAAAGAGGGTTAGAGAAACATAAGGATAATTTAGGCACTCAAATTGATTTTTAATAGCGCTGGCAATAGAGGGGTACTGTTTGAGCATTCATCCAAATAGTAGGATACTATTTCAAATTTGTATTTTTCTTGTTTATCAAATCAAATTTGTTGGTCCTAAATAAGCTAAGTCGCCCTAGTTTGAGTGTGAATATGGGTGATAAGAAATAACCGTAAGTAAAAGTTTGAATACAATATTAATCAAAATAAAGTGAACTCAAGGAAGCTGAACAACATGTCAAGAACACTAAGGAAACTAATCAAGGGAGTTGAGCGAAATAAGAGTAAAATAGAATGTAAAGCACATAAAGTTTGTTCCAAAGTTCACCCCTTAACTATGCTACGTCCCCACCTAAGGGTTTCTCCTTAGGGTTCAACCAACTTGTATTAATCTACTATGAGATAATACAACTATAAGTGTCCACCCAATGACCTTGATGATAAAACACCTTTCAAGACATCTCTTGAATTGATTTCTCCCAAGACCTTTGAAGAAGGATGACTCTCCTAGTCAACCCCATTACCTACGAGTAGGATTCTCTTAATGCTCTTGCCTCATGAGGATTTTTCAATTGTGTGTACAAAAACTACAATGATTTGAAGTTTTTTGCTTGAGAGTACTACAACACCAAGAATATGATTTAAGCACTCTGTGTTTATGTGCAACACATTTTTCTTCTTTAGTTGAGGTCTCTATCAGATGCTTCACTCTAGACCGTTGAGGCATGCTGAAGAAAGTAATTGTTGGATGTTTCAGAATATTCTATTGGATGCTTCTCCTAATACTTTTCCGATAACTACTCAATCAAATCTTCGCATCTTATGCTTAGATAGGAACTCTTTCAGCCTTAGTTCAATGTGCCAGCTATGACATTCCCCATTTGATGCCAAATGACCTTCTTTCTAAACTTTAATATTGACATGTTCTATTTCGGGTAAGGTTGATTGCAGGTGTGTGTTTGTATAGAGTACTTTTTTCCCTTCCTTGATTTGGAAAAATTTGGAACCGACTTTCTTTGTTTGTAATATGTGATAAGCTATTACGCTATGAAACCCACAAAGTTAATCTTACATATTAAAGATTGAGCGATAAATAATTTGTAAGAATATTGCTAATTAAATTGAAAATATTTTAATTTTAATCAAATGTGGTAATCCAATACTTAAAAGTGAAATACATATATAGGTAAATTGTGATAAACAATCTTAGGATAATAATTTGTACTGTGATTACCCAACATGAAATTAAATATAATTTGAACATATTCAGTTTTATCGAATAGATATAGAAATTCCAGATTACCTAGATAAATTACAAGTATTAAAAACTTCATTTCAAACTCAATCTGTTTTGTAGAGATTTCATGACTCTAACAAGGGTCTATTTGTGACATGTTTGTTCATGTCCTTGATGACAAGAGTTCAAGGCAATTGAACTCTAGTATTGAAGCTTTAGATAGCCAGTTGCTCAAACTTGTCATATTAGTCACTTGTGAAAATTTAGCCTCATAAAAGGAGTTCAAGTAACCATAAACATGATCAAGTCACCCATCAACTATAACAAATGTTCTTTGGAATCAAAACATGTAATATTATCTAAAGCACATAATCACATCACATTTAGCGGGTTCTTCAATATCCGCCGTTTTGATGAAATGTAACAAATGTTATCAAGCATTATTAGTAAGCATGTGATAGAATTCCAAGAATATGTTCCCTGTTATATAAGCAATTAAAGCATAGAAAGTTAATCCCGTTCATGATTTTTGCTCCTGCTTAAACTAACAATGGGGTGAACAGTGTTTGGGTAATACATGTATAGATCAATACTTTTCTGAGTGGCACAAAACATGAACATGTGTTCTATGAGAACAATATGAGCATTATAACCACGTGATTATAGATGAGTAAAGAAGAACATATCAGGCAAGAGTAGATAACATAGATAATTTATCATATATATGAGCATTAAAATTTCAATGACAACAAAAGGACACCGAATCATGAAATATCTTTTAACTCACTACCTTAACTTGTGTATTGCTTCTACTTACAAGATTCAAGGGTCATCCTTAGCTTGATTATTAGGTACAACTTGTTTAAAAGGTCCCAAATACGCTCCCCCTTTGACTTTCATCAAAAGATTAGGTTAAACTAGCACAATATGTATTCTGTTTTAAAACTTACCACCGCAAACTAAGTTATTCAACACCAACAAACTAGGAGATTGCTTTAAAAGAGAACTTGTTTTTAAAAAATTGAATAAATTAAGTTGTCTGAAATTTAGCACTACAAACTAGGAGAACGTTTTAAAAAGAGAACTTCTTTTTAAAAATGAGGAGAGGGAAAAGGATAATTCCTCGAGAGGAACTTAGTTGACAGGCTTGGCTATAAGGGGCTTTTCAGTCAGATGGGACTCAGAGGATTATGCATTGCCAGGGTCCATCAAGATTGACTAAGTTGTTATAGTTTCCTCCTTATCTATAGCTATGTGCTCCTTTTGATTCTCTTTTCCCTTGTCTTTCTTCTCCTTATTCCTATTCTTATTCCCTTCATCCTCCATCTTCATTTGATAAGAAACCATAAGTAATTCATGAATGCAGTCTAGTGCATCCTTGCAGCCTTAAGCAAATTATTATAAGCTCAATTTGTTTTAGAACATATTTTAATACCCAATCTGGATCCCTATAGGTTGACTATCAATAGCTTATATGAGAAATTCATAGACTACTACCACCTGAAGAACTTTTTGATGTGCCTTAACCCATCAACATTTGTCATCCATTTAGATACATAGGTTTTTTAATTCAATAAGATAGTTTTCAAGTAGGTGTTAGATGGAGGGAAGTCCAGAGATTTCATGGTTGAGAATCTTGAGGGAGGAGTTAGAAAGTTTAAGGGTAGATTAGTTGAGAGGATTTTTGGCGATGACTTTTTCTAAGGAGTTCATCTTCATGGACCCATTCTCCAGATGTTGCACTTTAGTGACTTAAGCTTGCCCTTATCAATAACCACATCTTCATGCTGTATATACTCTTTATTCTTGAGAGGAATATCGAAGTGATCAAATATTTTAGTCAGCAAGCTTACATAAGGAAGAGGAGCAATCCTTAAGGCCTCTTTTACTTTTTTTTTTTAATGTATTCAAGAAAGTCTTGGAGAAATCCATATCATGGTTAGACATAATGTACTAAACCTTTCCAAAGCCCTTGTGCAAAGAAGTCTCATTAGCAGTTCCTCTTAGGTAGACAATGCATACCAGGATAGTGCAGAATCCAAGGTTTGAAATACACCTAAGTATAGGAGAACTATTTCTTCTTGTTAACGTTCACACGAAATCTCGAATATGTCCTTAGGCATGTCTTAACATAGTCAGCAAGGGTTTGATAGCAAACTTTGGTCAGGTCAACCTTGACAGGAAAGATCTGGTGCAGGGTGGCTTGTGTTAGGGTAAATTTGGTGGCCTTAACACTACAGGTGTGGAACTCATATCCCTTAGGACACTATTTCTTTAAATTAGCATACAAAAGCTTCGGTAGGACCAGATACACTTTGGTCCCCACATCAAATAGAGTTATGTAATTTCTTGCCTCTAACATATGAGAGAATCCAAATTTGGTTTTAATAAGAAAACCCCATCCTAATAGCTCACATGCAAGCATTTTTCTTTTGAGCAAAATCCCAAAATAGTTTTCACCACCATCCCTGAACCACTCCCAAGCTAAGTCAAGTGCAAAAGAGGACGCAATGTAGGAACTTTCACCTCCTAAGATTCATGGATTTCAAATTGATGTCTTCGGAGTTGCCTATTATAAAATTTTCTGCTTTTTAGAAGGTGTCAGAGCTGCTGAGTGTGAGTTTTAAGGTAGTTTCACCTCAGTTAGTTACGAAGACATACTCTTTGAGTTCCTTGAAGACTTGCTTGCACGCTAATAGATGTTTAGATTTTGAAGAGAAATGAAGTTTCAGGGTTAGGGTTTAAGAGTGTTTTTTAAAGACGAAAGCGAAGAGTTGAGATGAATGTGAAGGAAAATAATGGAGCGATGTGAGGAAGTAGGTTAATAAGGTGAGTTAATGGGACATATCATAGTTATGTTAGCCACCATTAATGCATTACTAACTTGTGCTTTCTTTAGCAGGAGTAGTGGCAATTGTTTTTGAAAAAAAGAGGAGGGAATTATGTCAAAAAGATTTTCGAAGCCAATTTTGAAAAGATTAAGATTGATAAATGCCGAAAATGTGCATCATTTTAGGGTCACTTTATAGCATTTTCTAAGGGATTTGTGTGCTTAAGTGTATGATTTGCATCCCTTTTTCTATTTTACACTCGGGTTTGTTTCTTTGGTGCATTTCACAGGTTTTAGGCCCTTTTGACAAAAACAGGATGACTTTTGGCTTGCTACAAGAAAAAACCGATGTTGACCCTCTTTTGGGGGTAGTATCCCCATTCCATATGCCTATGTGGCAAATAAAGAAAGATGATCTGATGGCCAGAGGTGACCACGGTCTGACCATGGTGCTTACCACAGTCCGTGGTATGTTGATAACCACGAGCCTGTTCATTTTCCCTTAAATGTGTAACTAAGGAAGCTTGAGTTTGGATATTTGAAGGAATCTCTGGCTGTGAGCAAGAAGAGGACACTCAACCCTAAATCTTATCTCCGTCATTAGTTTTTGGATTTTTCTAGTTTTCCTTGAAGAAAAATAAGATTAGAAGAAAGGAATAGGCAATTGGATCCCTGAAGGATGAAAGATCATTAAAGAACCTCCATTGTTACCAAGCTTTCTCTTCTCTCTTCTTGAACCTTAGTTTATTTGATTTAGAAGTTATTTTGTTTAATCATGTGTGAGTAGTTTAAATTCTATCTAGGGAATGGTTTACTGAGGCATTGATATTGAATCTTTAACCTTTGTTTCTTACTATCAGTCTATTATGGAATGGTTTTATTCTATCTTGTGATTCTATTGATGTGAGTAAGTTTTGGCAAGATTTGCTTAGATGTATCAGCTAGTTGAGTAAATACTGAAAGGAGAAACTCATTAAACCAGCAAAATTGAACTTGACTTGGCAATCCTTGAGAAAGAATTGCAAATTTATAGGAAACCTTTCGCAATAAAAAATCTTTAACCTATACCAAAATGAGGACATTTGAAAGAATGATAATTGGTTTAGTGTAGGTAATTCAGTTTGTTTCGAATTAAAAGGTTGAGTTTAGTTAGATTGTAATTCCTTGAACCAATCCAAACTAGAGAAGATTGCATGTTTAATTCAATGATTCAACACTTTAATTAGGCAAAACAAATCCCTAGCTACTTTACTTTGATTGAATTCTCGCATAGCTAATTAGCATTGCTGAAACTATCCACTAAAATTTATTCACTTAGCAATTTTGGTAGGGCAAGACTCAATAAATTACGACTGGTCCTAGAGGATGATATTTTATCTAGATTACAACACCCATGCACCTGCGGGTTGTGTTAAATTTTGGGCACCATTGTCGGGCACTAAAAGTTTGTCAATTATTGAGTTAGTTCTGAGGAATTGACTAAGCTCTTTTCTTTTACTTTTACTTTTTACTCCTTTGATTGCTTTTGTGGTCTTTCAGTGCTTGCAGAATTTTTTTTCATTTTATGCAAAGTCCTTTTCCATACAAACCCGATCCTGAAATTGAAAGGACCTTCCGATTAAGGAGAAAGAAGCAAAGGCTAGAAGAGCAAAGGCACAAGGCTTGCAACACTACTCATACCATGACCGATGGAGATTGAAGGACACTTCAGGATCTCATTACACTGGGAGTCCATGGCATTACTTCTAGTATTGCCCGATCGATTATGGAAGCTTATAACTTTGAGCTCAAACTAACACTCATCTCCATGGTTTAACAATGGCAGTTTAGAGGTGCCCCAATGGAGGATCCTAATCTTTCCTTCTCGGTCTTTTTTAAGGTGTGCGGCACATTGAAACTAAATGGAGTCTCCATCGATGCCATTCGCCTTCGCCCACTTACCTTTTCATGGTGGGATAAGGCATGAGCATTGCTTCATTTGTGGCCTCCATAGTCCATTGCAACATGGGATGAGTGTCACAAGGTCCTTTTCTTGCCAAATTCTTCCCACCTAATAAGACAGCAAGCTTGAGAAACCAAATCACTACCTTTGCTCGAAGGGATAATGAGACGGTTTATGAAGTATGTGAGTGATTCAAGGACTTATTGCATTTGTGACCTCACCATGGGCTTCAAAAGTCGATTATCGTGTAAATTTTCTATAATGGAGTTACTCAACTCGTGTGATCTACCATAAATGTGGCGGTGGGTGGCACATTAATGAGCAAAATAGAGGATGAGGCCTACAATTTGATTAAGGAGATGACACTCAATAACTTCGAATGGTTCAATGAAAGAGGCCAACCTAAGTAGGTTGGAGGTAAGCTTGAAGTTTATGCACTCACTTTACTTTCTGCTACGATAGATGCTATGACTCAGAGATTGGATCGATTGAATTTAATGCTGTGAATTCAAGTGCCCCTCCCATATGTGAAATTTGTGGGTCAGTTAAACATTTGACTGTGAATTGCTAAGTTGGGAGTCCATTTGCCCGAGACACTAATGAGCAAGTCAACTATGTCATTTACAACCCAAGACTGACCAATGACTCTTATTCTAACACCTAAAATCTGGGTTGGAGGAATCACCCAAATTTTTCATATAGGCCTAACCATCCCAACATGCTGAAAATGAATGCTAGACCACCCCCGAGTTTCAAAGACTTCCTTTTCACCAACAAGCTACACAAAAGTCTAATCTAAAGGCCATGATGAAGAGCATGCTTATGGCGCAACAAAAGTATGATGAGTAAATTAAGCAATTAGCCTCTAAGGTTGATGTGCTTATTACTCATAATAAGATGTTGGAAGTCCAAATTGCATAACAAGCTAGACCTTCACTTTCACCAACCTGTTGACTTCTTAGTGAGCTCAAACTAACCCTAGGGAGTATTGTAATGCTATGATATTGAGGAGAGGTGAACAACTTAAGGGGCCTAAAGGAGTTAATGACAATGTGAGTTTGTATGATGATGAGAATGTTGTTGAGAAAGTGGCGTCTGGCCCCATTAGAGATGTACATGATGATGATGTGAAGGATACTAATGAGGTTCCTAACTCCTAAGGAGCCTAAACACACTTCCTCAACACCCTACACCTCGCCTTCGCCTTTCCCTCAAAGAATGGCTGAGGCTAAACATGATCAGCAATCTGGGAAGTTTTAGAGGTATTAAAGAAGTTTTATATTAATATTCCATCCACCGATGCTTTGTCTCAAATGCCTTCTTATGCTAAGTTTTTGAAAGGGATTTTGTCCAATAAAAGAAAGTCAGAGGAGCATGAAACTGTAGCCTTAATTCAAGAGCGTAGTGTCGCGATTCAAAATAAGCTTCCCGCTAAGTTTAAGGATCCCGATAGTTTCTCCATTCCTTGCTTGATAGGGAGTGTCTGTGTAGATCATGCCTTGTGTGATTTTGGCTTAAGTGTGAACTTGATGCCCCTTCCTATATGTAAGAGGCTTGATTTAGGAGAAATGAGACCCATTTCCATCTCCCTACAATTAGCGGATAGTTTTATGAATTACCCTTTGGATATTTTGGAGGATGTTCCCATCAAAGTGGGTGATTTCTATGTTCTTGATGACTTCGTAATTCTTGATAGGGTTAAAATTATGCTTGGGAGGCCTTTTTTGGCCATGACGGGTTGTACGATTGATGTCAAAGGAGGGCAATTGACATTTGATGTGGGTGAGCATCATGCTGAGGTTGGTTTGTTTAAGGACCAAGAGTTTTCCCTTTTTCATTTTCTTGTTATGGATGTGACGTGGGTGCCTATGATGAGTTCATAGAATCATTTAATGTTTGTCCCAATGATTCTCATTTGGTTGACTGTGAGTCCACTAAGGGCCAAGAACTTGATTGTGCCCAGTTGGATTTGGTTGCCCATTTGCCACCTAGCATAGCTAAGGATGAGCTCTATGCTGTTAATGAGGCTCTTTGAGTGATTATTGTAGGTTTGCCAGAGTGTTATTGTCTTTGGCCCCTATGGACAGGGTTGATTATGACTTTGATTTAGGAATCGAGTTGGGTAATGACTCATCTGGAGGTGCCCCCTACAAGATGATTTCGTATGTGGACCGCGCTGTTTGGCGTTATTTGATACTTAAGAAGGACCTCCTTCCTGTTTACTTAAGGTGGTACCTTCTTTTACAAGAATTTAACTTTAAGGTTCATGATAAGGGTGAGCGCAGAGCTGTGATGCCCAATTCCTCATTAGTTATTTCCCGTTCACCAGTGCAAAGAGAACTTGGAAGGCAACCCAAGCATTTTATTGTTTTCTTTTCCTTGATGTATATATATTCTAGGGTGTTTTTATTTTCAACAGAAAGGGAAAAAAAGAGTGGAAACAAAAAAAATGAAAAGAAGAAAAAAAAGAAGGAAAAAAAGAGAAAAAAAGAGAACTTGCAAACTGCTTTAGCAGCAGCCACCACAGATTATCCATGGTGAGATATTGTGGGCCGCAGTCAAGGGTTTTGATCGCGGTGCCCTTTCTTCTACCTCTCATTTTCTTCTCTACTCGACACACACACACACACACTCTACCTTCATCTTTATCTCTCTAAAACCTCCATTAACAAATATCTCAACCTTTCATTTCTCTATCATTTTTCACTCAAATTCTCCCAAAATTTCTCCCTTTTCCCCCCTTTTCCCATTTTCTCTTCTTTCTCCAAATTTCTCTTTTCTTACACAACCTTCTACTTCTTCTTCTTTCTACCCATCCTTTCAACTGCATCTACCTCCTTTTGCCGTTATCCTCCATTCCTTCTTCAAACTTCCTTCTTTTCTCTCACATTCACCTTTCCTATACTTCATTACCATTAGACCTCCTCCATTCCTCTATTTTTCTTCCTTTTATACACCATTTCCTCCATTGTTTAGGATTTTTTTTCTAACTTCACTTCATAATTCCCATGACACCCAAAAAGAAGCTAAGGAGCACTCAAGGATAACGTACATCGAGCTAAGTACCTTAAAGAGCCAAGGACTTTAAAGACATCTACCACTGCAAGGATTCGAGGTAATGTTCTTCTTCCACTTGGTTCAACTCATTTTGATCATATTACACATTATGAATGTTTGAGTAGTCAACTAGTTGTTGCTACATGTTTGTACAGTGAAGATTTGTTAGCCTAGTTGGGGATGTTAGATGACATTAGATGGTTATTTGCCCGGGGTGGGATAGGTCAATTCATTGAAATGAAGGATCACAACTATAGGGGCCTCACCCTCGAGTTTTTAAGTACTTTGCATGTTGAGGTCATTGGATGTCCATGACGTCAAGAAGGGTACATTTCATTCTATTTATAAGGCGAATTCTATGAATAGAACCTCAACACCCTCAATAACATGTTTGGCTTTCCACCTAGCTTGGAATTGCCTTGGCGTTAAGTCACCTCAGAATTTAACCCGAATGTCTTTCGGGATGAGATTTTCGGGGATTATAGGTATAATACGAGTACATGCAAGTGCACCTTCGTTAGGAATCCTTATATCCGGATGGCCTAACGCATGCTTTCATATAGAGTCTTTACTAGGGATGATAGTCTGAATGTCCCTCAATTCGTTGAGTTGTATTTCTTGTGTAGTATGATGAAGGGTGACTGGATTAAACCTGGGTCTTTCCTGGCCCGACAATTGTATAGTGTAATTATGAGTAATTCAGGTAGGATAGTCATTGGGGGTTTCATCGCTACTATTGCTAGATATTTAGGTGTTGACCCAAACCCCGCGGACCGAGTCTCGGGGTCCAAGTGGCTTAATAAAGCTGCTTTTGAACAATTGAAATTTCATAATGTTGAAGATGGGCGGTTGTGTTCAATTTACCATGAGAACTGACTTTTGCCACTTTCTAATGTTGAACGGATCACCTTACTTCACGGGGCTAACCTTTCATGGTTATCCAGTGATATTGATGTTGTCCTTCTTGTAACACCTCGGCCCCCACCTACTTTCCATGGGGGCCCTAATTCATCCTCCCAGCATTCTTCCACTGACTATGAGGAAGTACAAGCCATTTTTAGGTCCATTCAAGAGGAGCAGGCCTCCTTACGAGCCTATGTTGAAACTAAACATGCTGCTCTTTATGATTTTGTCTAAGAGTGACATGATGAGCTCCGTGGGATAATAGCCTCCCAAAATTAGTATTTCTAGTACTTTAGGGCTTATCTTGAGATATAGAGAGATTGGCATATCTCTTAAGGTCATCCACCACATCCTTATTCACCTTCTCCCTTCTGATGGCTTCTTAGTCCTCCCCATTCCTTTTCTCCATATATGTTTGGATTGAGGACAATGCTTTGTCCAAGCATAAGGGAATTGAGTTGCTTTGCTTTGGCAACTAATACTTGGTTCCTTAGTCAAAATCTCCAAGGAAAGATCACCGCCCTTAAAACTTCATTCTGACCCCTCAACTCATTCCTAGGTCCTTAATGACCAATCTTCCTTTCTAACAAGCATTCAGACACTTAATCGAGTAGCACAAGAATGAATATGATGCTTTCAAACGCACTTGTGAAAAACATAGTGACTCACGTTATACGCCAAGAACTTATAAGTCATGCAAACTTCTTTAAAACTTACAACTTTTCTAAAAACTCATGAGACACCCAAATTGGTAAGAAGAGCTTCGCAAGAAACATTCTTTCTTAGGAAGTGCACCATTAAAAACTTAAACGTTCATTGCATTGCTAGGATGTAACCTACCACATGTGAAATTCATGTAAATTATATTCAAAATACATTCACAAAATATATGCAAGTTACGTGCATTTGAAAGCTTTCTTATTTTCTCAAAAACGCCTTGCTTGGCCTCTTAAGGCTCGCGTTACTTTAAAAGAACTTCTTTTCTTTCCTGAACTATTTAGAATGGCAAAAAGCCAGATCTCCTTTAAAAACATCTTACTCTGCTGGCTAGGGAGGTCAACACCGCCCTTAAGTGAGATCGTCACTCTTAATCTACGTTATCTCTAGGGTATACGTACTTATCTTTTGGCCAAAATGCGTCTCAGCAGATCGACTCAAACTTCGATATTGTCCTCTGTGGGGTAACAGCCCACACCAAGATAATCATATCTTAGGTCCAGTCCCCCTTAAGGTTTTCTTACGCGTCACACATCATAACTTATCTGGGGAATAGCTCACACCAAGATAATTAATATCTTGAGTCCAGTTCCTAGGAACAGTTCACGCCAAGATAACTCATATCTTGAGTCCAGTTCCTAACTTATCTCAGGGGGAGACAGCTCACGTCATTTTTGCGTCCAGTTTCTAGGAACAGCTCACATCAAGATAACTTATATCTTGAGTCCAGTTCCTGCCCTCTAGCCAATTGCCTTGCACTTTCTTAGCCTTTAAGATCATATTTCATTTCTCTTTTTCAAATGCTTACTTGGCTGAAAACTTACTTTTTAAATAAAACGATCATAACCTTTTGAATGTTTGTAGTTTACTCGTCTTTGGCTTAAAACTTCTTATAAATGAAATAAGTTTACCAATTCATAAATCAACTTTGTAAATAGCTTAAAAGCTTTTCAGAATCGTAATAAGTTTGCTAACACGTAAACCAACTTGATAAATAACTTAAAAGCTTCTTATCGACGTCATAAGTTTATTAACACGTAATTCGACACCCTTTTAAACTTAAGAGCTTCTTAAAAACGTAATAAGCTTGTAAATATGTAAACCAACTTCGCTTTAAACTTAAAAGCTTCTTATAAACGTAATACGTTTATTGAATCGTAAAATGATTTAGTTTTCAACTTGAATGCCTCGTACAAACATAACAAGTTGGCTAAATTGTAAAACGACTCCGTTTCTAGCTCAAAAGCTTTGTATTAGCGTAAAGCTTCGTATAAACGTAATTTGTTTGCCAAATCGTAAAACGACTTCGTTTTCATCTTGAAAGCTTCGTTTAAACATGTTAGGTTTGCTAAATCGTAAAATGACTTCGTTTTCATCTTGAAAGCTATGTTTAAACGTATTAGCTTTGCTAAATCGCAAAACGACTTCATTTTTAACTTAAAAGCTTCATATAGACGTAATAAGGCTACTAACTCGTAAAATGACTTAGTTTTTAACTTGAGAAACTTTTTATATACGTAAAAACATTTCCAAGTTTGTAAAACGACTTCATTTCTAACTTAAAAGCTTCGTATAAACGTAACACGTTTACCAAATCGTAAAACGACTTCGTTTTTTAACTAAAAGGCTTTTTATGAACGTAATAAGGTTGCCTAATCATAAAATGACTTTGTTTCTAACTTGAAAGCTTTGTATAAGCGTAACAGGGTTGCTAAATCATGAAAACGACTTCGTTTCTAACTAAAAGGCTTCTTATAAATGTAAAACGATTGCTAACTCATAAAAACGACTTCACTTTTTACCTTAAAAGCTTCTTTTAAACGTAATGCGTTTGCTAATTCGTAGATCAAAACTCAATAGAGACAAGTAAGCAAAACGCATGCAAATAAGCTAAGCTTCATAATTAGCACCTTAAGGTACTCTTTTTCGGGTCGTTTAAATCCTTTTAAACTTAAGGAGAAGTCGTATATAAACCAAGGCCTTAAGCATGTTCAAATCCACTTTTAGTTCACTTTTAAATTTCCTAAACCTATCGAATATTCAGTCGAGTCACTAACTGAGCAGTTCGACGATTTAGGATCTCTTCTAGGCTACAAACATTTTCATAAACTACCACACAATTGGTAAATACTTAGAAGCATTCGAAATCATAAAAACATGCATTTAACAATCTTTCTTAAACATGTTTGCATTTCGAAAACTATTCACTTAATCTCACTTAACACATTGAGGGAAAAGAGGATTCACACATAGCACATTCATATACTTCATATCACCATTCATAAGCCACACATGGCCTCACAATCCACACGATTGCGGCAATTCACAACCCTATCTCCCTCTTCACACAGCACCGACCACAAGATCCTCGAACCACTCAATAGTTTCACCTCAAGCCATCCAACTACCAAGCTCGGTTTAATATTGGCATATACAAACTAACAGTACATAGAATGATCATATTTAGGCATTTCATTCATGCTTAATAACAACATAGCGTTTAGGTGAACCAATTGATGTAATCGAAACTTTAAAAGTACACTTTGCCCCTTTTAGTTCACTAACTGATAGCCATAGGCATAATACTTCATTGAGATAACTACGAATAGACCATTAACATGCCTAAACTGATGTAACCATAACCTTTAGATATAATTCAGTTCATTGCACAATTACTTCAATTAGCCTCCTCAAGCTTCAAAACTGTGTTCGAACTTATAAATTATTAGAATCGGAGCGCTATGCTAACATTCTGTTCATTAAACATTTCTCTACTGTCTGGTTATTAACATTCAGCCTCAATTCGACATTCAAATGACCCAAATCAGTATCATGTTCGTAATTCCTCAACTTCAATTCTAAATTTATCCAAGCTGATTTCTAAATTTGGAATTAACATGCATCAACTAAATTTAGCTAAAATCATTGAAATTAATAGTAATTTAGGAGGAAAGGAACCCTCACCTTGATTCCAAGCTTAAGGTTCGTTCGAGGGCTGCCGGGGTCGGTTTTGAGTGATGGAAGAAACCCGATTCCTTGATCCTTGCTTGCTGCTCACTCGACCAGACCAAACCACGCCCAAATCTGTCCCCAGTTAAGCGTCCAAACCCACGCAAATAGACCATAAGCGTGCCCAATTTGCACAATTCGAACCCTAATTCAACCCCAAACATTCACCCCTAATTTATAGTGGTTTCGAAGCAACTAAAAGATAAATTGCATGACTGAGTTTTGACAAATGTCTAGGCTTCGAATCGCGCTCAAACCCACTAAAAATATGTTGGGTTCTTGTCGGTTTTTGGTCCAAAATTCACACCAAATGCTTGCTAGCTTGTGGGGGAAGGTGGAATGAGCAGATTTGCAGCTAGGAGTGGCGAAAATTGGGTGGTTTTGTGAAGCGAGAGAAGGAAGGGAGTGGCATGGGCGAATTTACAAGTTTTCCCCTTCCTACTCTCTTTCATCAATTTTGGTCCAAGCTATTCAGGAATCAGTGTTGCTAGCCTAATTCATATCCCAAACTCTAAAGCCAAACGCTAAAATGACCTTTCATTGATTACTCGCTCCTGAATATATCTAGGGTCGATTTAATAACGTTGAATTACTTCTAAGGTTGACAGCCTAATTGTGTCCGGATTCCTTGTTGCATTAGTACTTGCTAATAACCATTAATAGCGCTTATTAAAAATCCCTGAATGATTTTCAAAACTAATAACAATAATATTATTACTGGCGACAAAAATATTCTTTTTAATAAAATCAATGCTCACATAAGCACTTAAAAAATAATTTTAGCTTATGTCGCTAATGAAATACGGTTTTTATAACACAAAACGGCGTGACAAACAGCTTAACTGAAAATAAGGTACGCGGGCCTTACACTCTCCCCCCCTTAAAAGAATTTAGTCCTCGAAATTGCTTACTTGGAGGATATAATGGGTGTACTCCATCCGCACCTCTTTCACATTTCAAGTCACCTTACGCATAGTTATTCATTCTGCCTTCATCATAGCATCCCATCTTTGGATTCCTACTCGAACCAAATCATCAGGGAGCGCTCTTCCTCACACTGTAACAACTCGATCTTGACAAGTATGATCGGTATAGCAGATAGTTTTTAAGGAAGAAGTCATGAAATGTTGCATACGTATCTCATGAGGTTTACTAACAAGTTCATTTACAATTCAGGGATGACAAGCGGGCGAATAGTACTGGAATGACGGGATGGGGGCATAAAGTTGGTTATCAAGAGGATACCTAACCTTGTGTTTGGAGGTTCTCAAGTTTCTTTTCCCTTCTAACTAAGCATCCGACTGCCGGTTTGTGGCTTCTGGCTGCTTTTACTATCCCCTGAGGAAGTGCCAATGGTTAGGTGCTCTCGTTGTGCCACTGGCTTGATTCCCATTCCGGATCTCTAAGTGTGACTCCGACTATTCCATGTGACCCTTGGGCAATTAGTGGCTTTGTGACCCCTATCACCACATTCAAAACATGAGCCCGTAAAGCTTCTGCATGGGCCAAGGTGCTGACGTCCACACTGGCCACAGGTTTCCATTAGTTTCCCTTGGACGGCTTGCTTTCCCTTATCCTGTTTTATCTCAGATTCAGACCTTTTAAAGTTTCTTCTTCCTTGGGCATTGGGTTTTCCAGGGCCAATTTCTCTCTTTGCTGGGCCTTTTTCTTTGTTTTCAATCTTGGTCTCAGCTGTGATGCGGGCTACCTTCACAGCCCTCTGGTACATTTCTTGAAATTTGGTATATGCATACCCTGCTATTATCTGCTTTATTTCTCCTTTTAACCCCCGTTTGAAGTGGTTCATTCTCATTTCTTCGGTGGCCACCTGATTTGGGGCAAATCGGCTCAGCTCATTGAATTTCACCGTATATTCCATCACGCTCATTTCTCCTTGTTTCAAGCATAAAAACTCCCGTTCCTTAACCCTCCTTACATCTCGGGGGTAATATTGAGCGTCCATTAAGGCCTTCAGTTGATTCTAGGTTAACACCGGTTCACCTACCCTAGGTTTCACTATTCTCCACCAGAATTTAGCTTCTTTTTCAAATTGGTAAGCAGCTAGGTGCACCTTGAACCTCTCAGGGCACTCGATGATCTCAAATAAGTTTTCCATTCTCCAAAGCCACTCCTTATATACCATAGGGTCGGTTCCAGCTTCAAACTTGGGAGGCTTAAGATTATTAAATTGACATATCATCTCCATGACAGTTGGTTCTGGTATGAGTTCGCATCGAGGAGGTATCTATCACACAATTACACAAGGAATCACTTAGCTCTAATTTCAACTAGGATGAGCTTTCTTGGTTAATGAAATGATTCGCAAATGGCGCGGGTTGTTATGAATATCCCCAAGTCTAGTTCAATTCAACCTTCATATAGTCATACGCGCATATCGCATCTCTTCCAAAGGAAATACACGTGCATGCTTACACAAACTAGTGAGTCTATAACGCTTGGTCAGCACCGACTGCACTTATTTCGTTGAACAGTGCTAGCATGACTTAGGAGTCACAGGAGATCCATCATCCTAGTACTTCACAATTTAAGGACAATAACCTAAAAGAGCTTAAAGCTAATCCTTGATATAACCTCATATCAACAAGGAAGTCCTTGAGGTCTCTTTCTAACATCCTAATCCTTAATCTCTGCTAGCTCAAGTCGCACCTAACTAGCTAAACTCACTAACATCCTCATAAAACTCACATTTCCATATAGAAGAGGCATATGTCACATAGTCACAAAGTGTTCCTAGACGACTGTATGAAATGCAAGACTCGGGTCGCGGCCTATAGTCGCACGACGTTTGCTCTGATACCATCAATGTAACACCCCCCAGCCCGTAAGGTCAGGGGCGTTACATTTTCTTACGTATTACTTAATTCTTGGGATGAAACAGACAGGGTTTCCCCTAAAAACTTACCGTTCCCAGGCTAAAAAGCCTTACAAAAATCCCCTACAAATCAACAGAAGCGCATAATATTTAAAATAAACTCAACGGCCACATACCGGAGTCCATAATCCCACGAGCCACCTGCTCGGAGTACACCAAACAGAATAGTTCTTTAATACATGAAAAGTAAAAGATACAGCTCAACAGTCTACACAACCGGAGTACTAGGGTTTACATCCCAAAACACAGCTAATTCCGATTAAAGACATCTAACTAGACAGATAGTTGGCTCACACGGCTATACAGAGCGACTCATAAGCAATATGCATTATCTGAGCTAGAAAACTTAGTTTACAACAATTACAAACTCGAAATACATTACATCACTTCGTTAAACACATTAATCTTTTTCCATAAGGCATACATGACTCTTTTTCAAGTAGGGGTAGACTCCAGCTCGCGTAAGTAGCTTGACTTCCACCTGTCATAACAAAAGCCTGGGGAAAAGGGGGAAAAAGTAATGGAATGAGCAACCACACGCTCAGTGAGAATTCCCCTACTCCCTAAAACCTAAAGCAGTTGCAGGCAATAATACTAATAATAGCCACATATCACGTATTCATACTTTACTATCATATTAGGCAATCAAAATCTCCAAGGAAAGATCACCACCCTTAAAACTTCATTCTGACCCCTCAACTCATTCCTAGGTCCTTAATGACCAATCTTCCTTTCTAACAAGCATTCAGACACTTAATCGAGTAGCACAAGATGAATATGATGCTTTCAAACGCACTTGTGAAAAACATAGTGACTCACGTTATATGCCAAGAACTTATAAGTCATGCAAACTTCTTTAAAACTTACAACTTTTCTAAAAACTCATGAGACACCCAAATTGGTAAGAAGAGCTTTGCAAGAAACATTCTTTCTTAGGAAGTGCACCATTAAAAACTTAAACGTTCATTGCATTGCTAGGATGTAACCAACCACACTTGAAATTCATGTAAATTATATTCAAAATACATTCACAAAATATATGCAAGTTACGTGCATTTGAAAGCTTTCTTATTTTCTTAAAAACGCCTTGCTTGGCCTCTTGAGGCTCGCGTTACTTTAAAAGAACTTCTTTTCTTTCCTGAACTATTTAGAATGGCAAAAAGCCAGATCTCCTTTAAAAACATCTTACTCTGCTGGCTAGGGAGGTCAACACCGCCCTTAAGTGAGATCGTCACTCTTAATCTACGTTATCCCCGGGGTATACGTACTTAACTTTTGGCCAAAACGCGTCTCAGCAGATAAACTCAAATTTCGATATTGTCCTCTATGGGGCAACAGCTCACACCAAGATAATCATATCTTGAGTCCAGTCCCCCTCAAGGTTTTCTTATGCGTCACACATCATAACTTATCTGGGGAATAGCTCATGCCAAGATAATTAATATCTTGAGTCTAGTTCCTAGGAACAGCTCACGCTAAGATAACTCATATCTTGAGTCCAGTTCCTAACTTATCTCAGGGGGAAACAGCTCACGCCATTTTTGCGTCCAGTTTCCAGGAACAGCTCACACCAAGATAACTTATATCTTGAATCTAGTTCCTGCCCTCTAGCCAATTGCCTAGCACTTTCTTAGCCTTTAAGATCGTATTTCATTTCTCTTTTTTAAATGCTTACTTGGCTGAAAACTTACTTTTTAAATAAAACGATCATCACCTTTTGAATGTTTGTAGTTTACTCGTTTTTGGCTTAAAACTTCTTATAAATAAAATAAGTATACCAATTCATAAATCGACTTTGTAAATAGCTTAAAAGCTTTTCAGAATCGTAATAAGTTTGCTAACACGTAAACCAACTTGGTAAATAGCTTAAAAGTTTCTTATCGACGTCATAAGTTTATTAACACGTAAATTGAGACCCTTTTAAACTTAAGAGCTTCAGCTTGTAAATTTGTAAACCAACTTTGCTTTAAACTTAAAAGCTTCTTATAAACGTAATACATTTACTGAATCGTAAAACAACTAAGTTTCTAACTTGAATGCCTCGTACAAACATAATAAGTTGGCTAAATTGTAAAACGACCCTGTTTCTAGCTCAAAAGCTTTGTACAAGCCTAAAGCTTCGTATAACGTAATTAGTTTGTTAAATTGTAAAACAACTTCGTTTTCATCACGAAAGCTTCATTTAAACGTGTTACGTTTGCTAAATCGTAAAATGGCTTCGTTTTCATCTTGAAAGCTTCGTCTAAACATATTAGGTTTGCTAAATCGTAAAACGACTTCGTTTTTAACTTAAAAGCTTCGTATAGACGTAATACGGCTACTAACTCGCAAAATGACTTAGTTTTTAACTTAAGAAAATTTCTATAGATGTAAAAACATTTGCAAGTTTGTAAAACGACTTCATTTCTAACTTAAAAGCTTCATATAAATGTAACACGTTTATCAAATCGTAAAACGACTTCGTTTTTTAACTAAAAGGTTTTTTTTATAAACGTAATAAGGCTGCCTAATCATAAAACGACTTTTTTTCTAACTTGAAAGCTTTGTATAAGCGTAACCGGGTTGTTAAATCATAAAAACGACTTTTACATGTATAGATCAATACTTTTCTGAGTGGCACAAAACATGAACATATGTTCTATGAGAACAATATGAGCATTATAACCACGTGATTATAGATGAGTAAAGAAGAACATATCAGGCAGGAGTAGATAACATAGATAATTTATCATATATATGAGCATTAAAATTTCAATGACAACAAAAGGACATCAAATCATGAAATATCTTTTAACTCACAACCTTAACTTGTGTATTGCTTCTACTTACAAGATTTAAGAGTCATCCTTAGCTTGATTATTAGGTACAACTTGTTTAAAAGGTCCCAAATCCGCTCCCCCTTTGACTTTCATCAAAAGATTAGGTTAAACTAGCACAATATGTATTCTGTTTTAAAACTTACAACCGCAAACTAAGTTATTCAACACTAACAAACTAGGAGATTGCTTTAAAAGAGAACTTGTTTTTAAAAAATTGAATAAATTAAGTTGTCTGAAATTTAGCACTACAAAGTAGGAGAACGTTTTAAAAAGAGAACTTCTTTTTAAAAATGAGGAGAGGGGAAAGGATAATTCCTCGAGAGGAACTTAGTTGACAGGCTTGGCTATAAGGGGCTTTTCAGTCAGATGGGACTCAGAGGATTATGCATTACCAGGGTCCATCAAGATTGACTAAGTTGTTATAGTTTCCTCCTTATCTATAGCTATGTGCTCCTTTTGATTCTCTTTTCCCTTGTCTTTCTTCTCCTTATTCCTATTCTTATTCCCTTCATCCTCCATCTTCATTTGACAAGAAACCACAAGTAATTCATGAATGCAGTCCAGTGCATCCTTGCAGCCTTAAGCAAATTATTATAGGCTCAATTTGTTTTAGAACATATTTTAATACCCAGTCTGGATCCCTATAGGTTGACTATCAATAGCTTATATGAGAAATTCATAGACTACTACCACCTGAAGAACTTTTTGATGTGCCTTAACCCATCAACATTTGTCATCCATTTAGATACATAGGTTTTTTAATTCAATAAGATAGTTTTCAAGTAGGTGTTAGATGGAGGGAAGTCCATAGATTTCATGGTTGAGAATCTTAAGGGAGGAGTTAGAAAGTTTAAGGGTAGATTAGTTGAGAGGATTTTTGGCGATGACTTTTTCTAAGGAGTTCATCTTCATGGACCCATTCTCCAGATGTTGCACTTTAGTGACTTAAGCTTGCCCTTATCAATAACCACATCTTCATGCTGTATGCACTCTTTATTCTTGAGAGGAATATCGAAGTGATCAAATATTTTAGTCAGCAAGCTTACATAAGGAAGAGGAGCAATCCTTAAGGCCTCTTTTACTTTTTTTTAATTGTATTCAAGAAAGTCTTGGAGAAATCCATATCATGGTTAGACATAATGTACTAAACCTTTCCAAAGCCCTTGTGTGAAGAAGTCTCATTAGTAGTTCCTCTTAGGTAGACAATGCATACCAGGATAGTGCAGAATCCAAGGTTTGAAATACACCTAAGTATAGGAGAACGATTTCTTCTTGTTAATGTTCACACGAAATCTCGAATATGTCCTTAGGCATGTCTTAACATAGTCAGCAAGGGTTTGATAGCAAACTTTGGTCAGGTCAACCTTGACAGGAAAGATCTGGTGCAGGGTGGCTTGTGTTAGGGTAAATTTGGTGGCCTTGACACTACAGTTGTGGAACTCATATCCCTTAGGACACTATTTCTTTAAATTAGCATACAAAAGCTTCGGTAGGACCAGATACACTTTGTCCCCACATCAAATAGAGTTCTGTAATTTCTTACCTCCAACATATGAGAGAATCCAAATTTAGTTTTAATAAGAAAATCCCATCCTAATAGCTCACATGCAAGCATTTTTCTTTTGAGCAAAATCCCAAAATAGTTTTCACCACCATCCCTGAACCATTCCCAAGCTAAGTTAAGTGCAAAAGAGGACGCAATGTAGGAACTTTCACCTCCTAAGATTCATGGATTTCAAATTGATATCTTCGGAGTTGCCTATTATAAAATTTTCTGCTTTTTAGAAGGTGTAAGAGCTGCTGAGTGTGAGTTTCAAGGTAGTTTCACCTCAGTTAGTTAGGAAGACATACTCTTTGAGTTCCTTGAAGACTTGCTTGCACGCTAATAGACGTTTAGATTTTGAAGAGAAATGAAGTTTCAGGGTTAGGGTTTACGAGTGTTTTTTAAAGACGAAAGCGAAGAGTTGAGATGAATGTGAAGGAAAATAATGGAGCGAGGTGAGGAAGTAGGTTAATAAGGTGAGTTGATGGGATATATCATAGTTATGTTAGCCACCATTAATGCATTACTAACTTGTGCTTTCTTTAGCAGGAGTAGTGGCAATTGTTTTTGAAAAAAAGAGGAGGGAATTATCTCAAAAAGATTTTCAAAGCCAATTTTGAAAAGATTAAGATTGATAAATGCCGAAAATGTGCATCATTTTAGGGTCACTTCATAGCATTTTCTAAGGGATTTATGTGTTTAAGTGTATGATTTGCATCCCTTTTTCTATGTTACACTCAGGCTTGTTTCTTTGGTGCATTTCACAGGTTTTAGGCCCTTTTGACAAAAACAGGATGACTTTTGGCTTGCTACAAGAAAAAACCGATGTTGACCCTCTTTTGGGGGTAGTATCCCCATTCCATATGCCTATGTGGCAAATAAAGAAAGACGATCTGATGGCCAGAGGTCACCACGGTCTGACCATGATGCTTACGACAGTTCGTGGTATGCTGATAACCACGAGCCTGTTCATTTTCCTTTAAATGTGTAACTGAGGAAGCTTGAGTTTGGATATTTGAAGGAATCTCTGGCTGTGAGAAAAAAAAGGACGCTGAACCCTAAATCTTATCTCCGTCATTAGTTTTTGGATTTTTCTAGTTTTCCTTGAAGAAAAATAAGATTAGAAGAAAGGAATAGGCAATTGGATCCCTGAAGGATGAAGGATCATTGAAGAACCTCCATTGTTACCAAGCTTTCTCTTCTCTCTTCTTGAACCTTAGTTTGTTTGATTTAGAAGTTATTTTGTTTAATCATGAGTGAGTAGTTTACATTCTATCTAGGGAATGGTTTACTGAGGCATTGATATTGAATCTTTAATCTTTGTTTCTTACTATCAATCTATTGTGGAATGGTTTTATTCTATCTTGTGATTCTATTGATGTGAGTAAGTTTTGGCAAGATTTGCTTGGATGTATCAGCTAGTTGAGTAAATACTGAAAGGAGAAACTCATTAAACCAACAAAATTGAACTTGACTTGGCAATCCTTGAGAAAGAATTGCAAATTTAGAGGAAACCTTTCACAATAAAAAATCTTTAACCTATACCAAAATGAGGACATTTGAAAGAATGATAATCGGTTTAGTGTAGGTAATTCAGTTTGTTTCGAATTAAAAGTTGAGTTTAGTTAGATTGTAATTCCTTGAACCAATCCAAACTAGAGAAGATTGCATGTTTAATTCAAAGATTCAACACTTTAATTGGGCAAAACAAATCCCTAGATGCTTTACTTTGATTGAATTCTCGCATAGCTAATTAGCATGGCTGAAACTATCCACTAAAATTTATTCACTTAGCAATTTTGGTAGGGCAAGACTCAATAAATTACGACTGGTCCTAGAGGATGATATTTTATCTAGATTACAACACCCATGCACCTGCGGGTTGTGTTAAATTTTTGGCGCCATTGTCGGGCACCAAAAGTTTATCAATTATTGAGTTAGTTCTGAGGAATTGAAAAAGCTCTTTTCTTTTATTTTTACTTTTACTCCTTTGATTGCTTTTGTGGTCTTTCAGTGCTTGCAGAATTTTTTTTCATTTTATGCAAAGTCCTTTTCCATACAAACCCGATCCTGAAATTGAAAGGACCTTCCGATTAAGGAGAAAGAAGCAAAGGCTAGAAGAGCAAAGGCACAAGGCTCGCCACACTACTCATACCATGACTGATGGAGATTGAAGGACACTTCGGGATCTCATTACCCTTGGAGTCCACGGCATTAGTTCTAGGATTGCCCGACCGATTATGGAAGCTCATAACTTTGTGCTCAAACTAACACTCATCTCCATGGTTTAACAATCGCAGTTTGGAGGTGCCCCAATGGAGGATCCTAATCTTTCCTTCTCGGTCTTTTTTAAGGTGTGCGGCACATTGAAACTAAATGGAGTCTCTATCGATGCCATTTGCCTTCGCCCATTTACCTTTTCATGATGGGATAAGGCATGAGCATTGCTTCATTTGTGGCCTCCATAGTCCATTGCAACATGGGATGAATTGTCACAAGGGCCTTTTCTTGCCAAATTCTTCCCACCTAGCAAGACAGCAAGTTTGAGAAACCAAATCACTACCTTTGCTCGAAGGGATAATGAGACGCTTTATGAAGTATGTGAGTGATTCAAGGACTTATTGCATTTGTGACCTCACCATGGGCTTCAAAAGTCAATTATCGTGTAAATTTTCTATAATGGAGTTACTCAACTCGTGTGATCTACCATAAATGTGGTGGTGGGTGGCACATTAATGAGCAAAATAGAGGAAGAGGCCTACAATTTGATTAAGGAGATGACACTCAATAACTTCGAATGGTTCAATGAAAGAGGCCAACCTAAGTAGGTTGGAGGTAAGCTTGAAGTTTATGCACTCACTTTACTTTCTGCTACGATAGATGCTATGACTCAGAGATTGGATCGATTGAATTTAATGCTGTGAATTCAAGTGCCCCTCCCCTATGTGAAATTTGTGGTTTAGTTAAACATTTGACTGTGAATTGCCATGTTGGGAGTCCATTTGCCCAAGACACTAATGAGCAAGTCAACTATGTCATTTATAACCCAAGACTGAGCAATGGCTGGGTTAGAGGAATCACCCAAATTTTTCATGTAGGCTTAACCATCCCAACATGCCGAAAATGAATGCTAGACCACCCCCGAGTTTCAAAGACTTCCTTTTCACCAACAAGCTACACAAAAGTCTAATCTAAAGGCCATTGTGAAGAGCATGCTTATGGCGCAACAAAAGTATGATGAGTAAATTAAGCAATTAGCCTCTAAGGTTGATGTGCTTATTACTCATAATAAGATGTTGGAAGTCCAAATTGCATAACAAGCTATACCTTCACTTTCACCAACCTGTTGACTTCTTAGTGAGCTCAAACTAACCCTAGGGAGTATTGTAATGCTATGATATTGAGGAGAGGCAAACAACTTAAGGGGCCTAAAGGAGTTAGTGACAATGTGAGTTTGCATGATGATGAGAATGTTGTTGAGAAAGTGCCATCTGGCCCCATTAGAGATGTACATGATGATGATGTGAAGGATACTAATGAGGTTCCTAACTCCTAAGGAGCCTAAACACACTTCCTCAACACCCTACACCTCGCCTTTGCCTTTCCCTCAAAGAATGGCTGAGGCTAAACATGATCAGCAATCTGGGAAGTTTTAGAGGTATTAAAGAAGTTTTATATTAATGTTCCATTCACCGATGCTTTGTCTCAAATGCCTTCTTATGCTAAGTTTTTGAAAGGGATTTTATCCCATAAAAGAAAGTCAGAGGAGCATGAAACTGTAGCCTTAATTGAAGAGTGTAGTGTCGTGATTTAAAATAAGCTTCCTGCTAAGTTTAAGGATCCCGATAGTTTCTTCATTCCTTGCTTGATAGGGAGTATCTGTATAGATCATGCCTTGTGTGATTTTGGCTTAAGTGTGAACTTGATGCCCCCTTCTATATGTAAGAAGCTTGATTTAGGAGAAATGAGACCCACTTCCATCTCCCTACAATTAGCGGATAGTTTTATGAATTACCCTTTGGATATTTTGGAGGATGTTCCCATCAAAGTGGGTGATTTCTATGTGCTTGATGACTTCGTAATTCTTGATATGGTTAAAGATGCGTATACCCAAATTATGCTTGGGAGGCCTTTTTTGGCCATTACGGGTTGTACGATTGATGTCAAAGGAGGGCAATTAACATTTGATGTGGGTGAGCATCATGCTGAGGTTGGTTTGTTTAAGGATCAAGAGTTTTCCCTTTTTCATTTGCTTGTTATGGATGTGACATGGGTGCCTATGATGAGTTCATAGAATCGTTTAATGTTTGTCCCAATGATTCTCATTTGGTTGACTGTGAGTTCACTAAGGGCCAAGAACTTGATTGTGCCCAGTTGGATTTGGTTGCCCATTTGCCACCTAGCATAGCCAAGGATGAGCTCTATGCTGTTAATGAGGCTCTTTGAGCGATTATTGCAGGTTTGCCGAAGTGTTGTTGTCTTTGGCCCCTATGGACAAGGTTGATTATGACTTTGATTTAGGAATCGAGTTGGGTAATGACTCGTCTGGAGGTGCCCCCTACAAGATGATTTCGTATGTGGACCACGCTGTTTGGCGTTATTTGATACTTAAGAAGGACCTCCTTCCTGTTTACTTAAGGTGGTACCTTCTTTTACAAGAATTTAACTTTAAGGTTCATGATAAGGGTGAGTGCAGAACTGTGATGCCCAATTCCTCATTAGTTATTTCCCGTTCACCAGTGCAAAGAGAACTTGGAAGGCAACCCAAGCATTTTGTTGTTTTCTTTTCCTTGATGTATATATATTCTAGGGTGTTTTTATTTTCAACAGAAAGGGAAAAAAAGAGTAGAAACAAAAAAAATGAAAAGAAGAAAAAAAAGAAGGAAAAAAGAGAAAAAAAGAGAACTTGCAAACTGCTTTAGCAACAGCCACCACAGATTATCCATGGTGAGATATTGTGGGCCGCAGTCAAGGGTTTTGACCGTGGTGCGCCTTCTTCTACCTCTCATTTTCTTCTCTACTCGACACACACACACACACACACTCTACCTCCGTCTTTATCTCTCCAAAACCTCCATTAACAAATATCTCAACCTTTCAATTCTCTATCATTTTTCACTCAAATTCTCCCAAAATTTCTCCCTTTTTCCCCTTTTTCCCATTTTTTCTTCTTTCTCTAAATTTCTCTTTTCTTACACAACCTTCTACTTCTTCTTCTTCTTTCTACCCATTCTTTCAACTGCATCTACCTCCTTTTGCCGTTGTCCTCCATTCCTTCTTCAAACTTCCTTCTGTTCTCTCACGTTCACCTTTCCTATACTTCATTACCATCAGACCTCGTCCATTCCTCTATTTTTCTTCCTTTTATACACCATTTCCTCCATTGTTTAGGATTTTTTTTTCTAACTTCACTTCATAATTCCCACGACACCCAAAAAGAAGCTAAGGAGCACTCAAGGATAACGTACATCAAGCTAAGTACCTTAAAGAGCCAAGGACTTTAAAGACATCTACCACTGCAAGGATTCGAGGTAATGTTCTTCTTCCACTTGGTTCAACTCATTTTTGATCATATTACACGTTACGAATGTTTGAGTAGTCAACTAGTTGTTGCTACATGTTTGTTGTTAGCCTAGTTGGGGATGTTAGATGACATTAGATGGTTATTTGCCCGGGGTGGGATAGGTCAATTCATTGAAATGAAGGATCACAACTATAGGGGCCTCACCCTTGAGTTTTTAAGTACTTTGCATGTTGAGGTCATTTGATGTCCATGACGTCAAGAAGGGTACATTTCATTCTATTTATAAGGCAAATTCTATGAATAAAACCTCAACACCCTCAATAACATGTTTGGCTTTCCACCTAGCTTGGAATTACCTTGGCGTTAAGTCACCTCAGAATTTAACCCGAATGTCTTTCGGGATGAGATTTTCGGGAATCATAGGTATAATATGAGTACATGCAAGCGCACCTTCGTTAAGAATCCTTATATCCGGATGGCCTAACACATGCTTTCATATAGAGTCTTTACTAGGGATGATAGTCTGAATGTCCCTCGATTCGTTGAGTTGTATTTCTTGTGTAGTATGATGAAGGGTGACTGGATTAACCCTAGGTCTTTCCTGGCCCGACAATTGTATAGTGCAATTATGAGTAAGTCAGGTAGGATAGTCATTAGGGGTTTCATCGCTACTATTGCTAGATATTTAGGTGTTAACCCAAACCCCGCGGTTCGAGTCTCGGGGTCCAAGTGGCTTAATAAAGCTGCTTTTGAACAATTGAAATTTCATAATGTTGAAGATGGGCGGTTGTGTTCAATTTACCATGAGAACTAACTTTTGCCACTTTCCAATGTTGAACGGACCACCTTACTTCACGGGGCTAACCTTTCATGGTTATCCAGTGATATTGATGTTGTCCTTCTTGTAACACCTCAGCCCCCACCTACTTTCCATGGGGGCCCTAATTCATCCTCCCAGCCTTCTTCCACTGACTATGAGGAAGTACAAGCCACTTTTAGGTCCATTCAAGAGGAGCAAGCCTCCTTACGAGCCTATGCTAAAACTAAACACGCTACTCTTTGTGATTTTGTCTAAGAGTGACATGATGAGCTCCGTGGGATAATAGCCTCCCAAAATTAGTATTTCTAGTACTTTAGGGCTTGTCTTGAGATATAGAGAGATTGGCATATCTCTTAAGGTCATCCACCACATCCTTATTCACCTTCGCCCTTCTGATGGCTTCTTAGTCCTCCCCATTCCTTTTCTCCATATATGTTTGGATTGAGGACAATGCTTTGCCCAAGCATAAGGGAATTGAGTTGCTTTGCTTTGGCAATTGATACTTGGATCCTTAGTCCGAGCATATGTATATATTATTCATGATTGCATTTAGTTTTGTACTTTAGAATTTACTTCATGTAGGTGGAGCATGTAGTTAATGCATTTAGTTTCATTCTAGTAGTTTTGCATTTCTTGTGCATTAGAAGCATGAGATTTAGGGCAGTTTTGCATTTTAGGTTTACTTTCAATTAGGCTTGTGCTTTACGGGAAAAAAAAAGCCAAAAAAAAAAACAAAACCAAACCAAAAAGCTCTGATTTCAGTTCTGGTATGAGTTCGCATCGAGGAGGCATCTATCACACAATTACACAAGGAATCACTTAGCTCTAATTTCAGCTAGGATGAGCCTTCTTGGTTAATGAAATGATTCGCAAATGATGCGGGTTGTTATGAGTAGCCCCAAGCCTAGTTCAGTTCAGCCTTCATATAGTCATACGTGCATATCACATCTCTTCCAAAGGAAATACACGTGTATGCTTACACAAACTAGTGAGTCTATAACGCTTGGTCAGCACCGACTGCACTTATTTCGTTGAACACTGCTAGCATGACTTAGGAGTTACGGGAGATCCATCATCCTAGCACTTCACAATTTAAGGACAATAAACTAAAAGAGCTTAAAGCTAATCCTTGATATAACCTCATGTCAACAAGGAAGTCCTTGAGGCCTCCTTCTAACATCCTAATCCTTAATCTCCGTTAGCTCAAGTCGCACCTAACTAGCTAAACTCACTAACATCCTCATAAAACTCACATTTCCACATAGAAGAGGCATATGTCACATAGTCACAAAGTGTTCCTAGACGACTATATGAAATGCAAGACTTGGGTCGCGGCCTATAGTCGCAGGACCTTTGCTCTGATACCATCAATGTAGCACCCCCCAGCCCGTAAGGTCAGGAGCGTTACATTTTCTTACGTGTTACTTAATTCTTGGGAAGAAACAGACAGGGTTTCCCCTAAAAACTTACCGTTCCCAAGCTAAAAACCCTTACAATAATCCCCTGCAAATCAACAGAAGTGCATAATGTTTAAAATAAACTCAACGGCCACACGCCGGAGTCTATAACCCAACGAGCCACCCGCTCGGAGTACACCAAACAGAATAGTTCTTTAATATATGAAAAGTAAAAGATATAGCTCAACGGTCTACACAACCGGAGTACTGGGGTTTACATCCCAAAATACAGCTAATTCCGAATAAAGACATCTAACTAGACAGATAGTTGGCTCACACCGCCATACAGTGCGACTCATAAACAATATGCATTATCTGAGCTAGAAAACTTAGTTTACAACAATTACAAACTAGGAATACATTACATCACTTCGTTAAACACATGAATCTATTTCCATAAACAATATGCATTATCTGAGCTAGAAAATTTAGTTTACAACAATTACAAACTAGGAATACATTACATCACTTCGTTAAACATATGAATCTATTTCCATAAGGCATACATGACTCTTTTTCAAGTAGGGGCTAGCTCACGTAAGTAGCTTGACTTCCATCTGTCATAACAAAAGCCTAGGGAAAAGGGCAAAAAAGTAATGGAATGAGCAACCACACGCTCAGTGAGAATTCCCCTACTCCCTAAAACCTAAAGCAGTTGCAGGCAATAATACTAATAATAGCCACATATCACATATTTATACTTTACTATCATATTAGGCAATCAAAATCTCCAAGGAAAGATCACCGCCCTTAAAACTTCATTCTGACCCCTCAACTCGTTCCTAGGTCCTTAATGACCAATCTTCCTTTCTAACAAGCATTCAGACACTTAATCGAGTAGCACAAGAATGAATATGATGCTTTCAAACGCACTTGTGAAAAACATAGTGACTCACGTTATATGCTAAGAACTTATAAGTCATGCAAACTTCTTTAAAACTTACAACTTTTCTAAAAACTCATGAGACACCCAAATTGGTAAGAAGAGCTTTGCAAGAAACATTCTTTCTTAAGAAGTGCACCATTAAAAACTTAAACGTTCATTGCATTGCTAGGATGTAACCTACCACACGTGAAATTCATGTAAATTATATTCAAAATACATTCACAAAATATATGCAAGTTACGTGCATTTGAAAGCTTTCTTATTTTCTTAAAAACGCCTTGCTTGGCCTCTTAAGGCTCGCGTTACTTTAAAAGAACTTCTTTTCTTAACTGAACTATTTAGAATGGCAAAAAGCCAGATCTCCTTTAAAAACATCTTACTCTGCTGGCTAGGGAGGTCAACACCGCCCTTAAGTGAGATCGTCACTCTTAATCTGCGTTATCTCCAGGGTATACGTACTTATCTTTTGGCCAAAATACGTCTCAACAGATCGACTCAAATTTCGATATTGTCCTCTGTGGGGTAACAGCTCACACCAAGATAATCATATCTTGAGTGTCCCCCTTAAGGTTTTCTTACGCGTCACACATCATAACTTATCTGGGGAACAGCTCACACCAAGATAATTAATATCTTGAGTCCAGTTCCTAGGAACAGTTCACACCAAGATAACTTATATCTTGAGTCCAGTTCCTAACTTATCTTAGGGGGAAACAGCTCACGTCATTTTTGCGTCCAGTTTCTAGGAACAGCTCACACCAAGGTAACTTATATCTTGAGTCCAGTTCCTGCCCTCTGGCCAATTGCCTTGCACTTTCTTAGCCTTTAAGATCATATTTCATTTCTCTTTTTCAAATGCTTACTTAGCTGAAAACTTACTTTTTAAATAAAACGATCATAACCTTTTGAATGTTTGTAGTTTACTCGTCTTTGGCTTAAAACTTCTTATAAATGAAATAAGTTTACCAATTTATAAATCAACTTTGTAAATAGCTTAAAAGCTTTTCAGAATCGTAATAAGTTTGCTAACACGTAAACCAACTTGATAAATAACTTAAAAGCTTCTTATCGACGTCATAAGTTTATTAACACGTAATTCGACACCCTTTTAAACTTAAGAGCTTCTTAAAAACATAATAAGCTTGTAAATATGTAAACCAACTTCGCTTTAAACTTAAAAGCTTCTTATAAACGTAATACGTTCACTGAATCGTAAAATGATTTAGTTTTTAACTTGAATGCCTCGTACAAACATAATAAGTTGGCTAAATTGTAAAACGACTCCGTTTCTAGCTCAAAAGCTTTGTATAAGCGTAAAGCTTCGTATAAACGTAATTAGTTTGCTAAATCGTAAAACGACTTCGTTTTCATCTGGAAAGCTTCGTTTAAACATGTTAGGTTTGCTAAATCGTAAAATGACTTCGTTTTCATCTTGAAAGCTATGTTTAAACGTATTAGCTTTGCTAAATCGCAAAACGACTTCATTTTTAACTTAAAAGCTTCATATAGACGTAATAAGGCTACTAACTTGTAAAATGACTTAGTTTTTAACTTGAGAAACTTTTTATATACGTAAAAACATTTCGAAGTTTGTAAAACGACTTCATTTCTAACTTAAAAGCTTCGTATAAACGTAACACGTTTACCAAATCGTAAAACGACTTCGTTTTTTAACTAAAAGGCTTTTTATAAACGTAATAAGGTTGCCTAATCATAAAATGACTTTGTTTCTAACTTGAAAGCTTTGTATAAGCGTAACAGGGTTGCTAAATCATAAAAACGACTTCGTTTCTAACTAAAAGGCTTTTATAAATGTAAAACGATTGCTAACTCATAAAAACGACTTCACTTTTTAGCTTAAAAGCTTCTTTTAAACGTAATACGTTTGCTAATTCGTAGATCGAAACTCAATAGAGACAAGTAAGCAAAACGCATGCAAATAAGCTAAGCTTCATAATTAGCACCTTAAGGTACTCTTTTTCGGGTCGTTTAAATCCTTTTAAACTTAAGGAGAAGTTGTATACAAACCAAGGCCTTAAGCATGTTCAAATCCACTTTTAGTTCACTTTAAATTTCCTAAACCTATCGACTATTCAGTCGAGTCACTAACTGATTAGTTCGACGATTTAGGATCTCTTATAGGCTACAAACATTTTCATAAACTACCAAACAATTGGTAAGTACTTAGAAGCATTCGAAATCATGAAAACATGCATTTAACAATCTTTCTTAAACATGTCTGCATTTCGAAAACTATTCACTTAATGTCACTTAGCACATTGAGGGAAAAGGGGATTCACACATAGCACATTCATATACTTCATATCATCATTCATTAAGCCACACATGGCCTCGCAATCCACACGATTGCGGCAATTCACAACCCTATCTCCCTCTTCACACAGCACCGACCACAAGATCCTCGAACTACTCAATAGTTTCACCTCAAGCCATCCAACTGCCAAGCTCGGTTTAATATTGGCATATACAAACCAATAGTACATAGAACGATCATATTTAGGCATTTCATTCATGCTTAATAACAACATAGTGTTTAGGTGAACCAATTGATGTAATCGAAACTTTAAAAGTACACTTTGCCCCTTTTAGTTCGCTAACCGATAGCCATAGGCATAATACTTCATTGAGATAACTACGAATAGACCATTAACATGCCTAAACTGATGTAACCATAACCTTTAGATATAATTCAGTTCATTCCACAATTACTTCAATTAGCCTCCTCAAGCTTCAAAACTGTGTTCGAACTTATAAATTATTAGAATCACAGCGCTATGCTAACATTCTGTTCATTAAACATTTTTCTACTATCTGGTTATTAACATTCAGCCTCAATTCGACATTCAAATGACCCAAATCAGTATCACGTTCGTAATTCCTCAACTTCAATTCTAAATTTACCCAAGCTGATTTCTAAATTTGGAATTAACATGCATCAACTAAATTTAGCTAAAATCATTGAAATTAATAGTAATTTAGGAGGAAAGGAACCCTCACCTTGATTCCAAGCTTAAGGTTCGTTCGAGGGCTGCCGGGGTCGGTTTTGAGTGCTGGAAGAAACCCGATTCCTTGATCCTTGCTTGCTGCTCGCTCGACCAGACCAAACCACGCCCAAATCTGTCCCCAGTTAAGCGTCCAAACCCACGTGAATAGACCGTAAGCATGCCTAATTTAAACAATTCGAACCCTAATTCAACCCCAAACATTCACCCCTAATTTATAGTGGTTTCGAAGCAACGAAAAGATAAATTGCATGACTAAGTTTTGACAAATGTCTAGGCTTCGAATCGCGCTCAAACCCACTAAAAACATGTTGGGTTCTTCTCAGTTTTTCGCCCAAAATTCACACCAAATGCTTGCTAGCTTGTGGGGGAAGGTGGAATGAGCAGATTTGCAGCTAGGAGTGGCGAAAATTGGGTGGTTTTGTGAAGCGAGAGTCTCGTGCATGGCGGGGAGGAGGAAGACGAAGCAGAGCATAGAGGAGAGAGGAAAGAGAGTGTATCGGGGGGGTTGAGGTAGGAGAAGAAGGAAGGGAGTGGCATGGGCGAATTTACAAGTTTGCCCCTTCCTACTCTCTTTCATTAATTTTGGTCCAAGCTATTTAGGAATCAGTGTCGCTAGCCTATTTCATATCCCAAACTCTAAAGCCAAACGCTAAAATGACCTTTCATTGATTACTCGCTCCCGAATATATCTAGGGTCGATTTAATAACATTGAATTACTTCTAAGGTTGACAGCCTAATTGTGTCCGGGTTCCTTGTTGAATTGGTACTTGCTAATAACCATTAATAGTGCTTATTAAAAATCTTTGAATGATTTTCAAAACTAATAACAATAATATTATTACTGGTGACAAAAATATTCTTTTTAATAAAATCAATGCTCACATAAGCACTTAAAAAATAATTTTAGCTTATATCGCTAATGAAATACGGTTTTTATAACACAAAAAGGCGTGACGAACAGCTTAACGGAAAATAAGGTACGCGGGCCTTATACTCTCCCCCCCTTAAAAGAATTTAGTCCTCGAAATTGCTTACTTGGAGGATATAATGGGTGTACTCCATTCGCACCTCTTTCACATTTCAAGTCACCTTGCGCATAGTTATTCATTCTGCCTTCATCATAGCATCCCATCCTTGGATTCCTACTCAAACCAAATCATCAGGGAGCACTCTTCCTCACACTATAACAACTCGATCTCGACAAGTATAATCGGTATAGCAGATAGTTTTTAAGGAAGAAGTCATGAAATGTTGCATACGTATCTCATGAGGTTTACTAAAAAGTTCATTTGCAATTTAGGGATGACAAGCGGGCGAATAATACTGGAATGACGGGATGGGGGCATAAAGTTGGTTATCAAGAGGATACCTGACCTTGTGTTTGGAGGTTCTCAAGTTTCTTTTCCCTCCTAGCTAAGCATCCGACTGCCAGTTTGTGGCTTCTGGCTGCTTTTACTGTCCCCTGAGGAAGTGCCAATCGTTAGGTGCTCTCGTTGCGCCACTGGCTTGATTCCCGTTCCGGATCTCTAAGTGTGACCCCGACTATTCCATGTGACCCTTGGGCAATTAGTGGCTTTGTGACCCCTATCACCACATTCAAAACATGAGCCCGTAAAGCTTCTGCATGGGCCAGGGTGCTGACGTCCACACTGGCCACAGGTTTCCATCAGTTTCCCTTGGACGGCTTACTTTCCCTTATCCTGTTTTATCTCAGATTCAGACCTTTTAAGTTTCTTCTTCCTTGGGCATTGGGTTTTCTAGGGCCAATTTCTCTCTTTGCTAGGCCTTTTTCTTTGTTTTCAATCTTGGTCTCAGCTGTGATGTGGGCTACCTTCACAGCCCTCTGGTACATTTCTTGAAAGTTGATATATGCATACCCTGCTATTATCTGCTTTATTTCTCCTTTTAACCCCCGTTCGAAGTGGTTCATTCTCATTTCTTCGGTGGCCACCTGATTTGGGGCAAATTGGCTCAGCTACCCTAGGTTTCACTGTTCCCCACCAGAATTCAGCTTCTTTTTTAAATTGGTAAGCAGCTAGGTGCACCTTGAACCTCTCAGGGCACTCCATGATCTCAAATAAATTTTTCATTCTCCGAAGCCACTCCTTATATACCATAGGGTCGGTTCCAGCTTCAAACTTGGGAGGCTTAATGTTGAACTAACTGTATAAAGTTTTGATGATAACAAATCCAAGTGTAGCATACTTGCTTGAGTAATGTTGTTCCAAACAAGCTCTCCAAACAGGTCCTACACAGTTGTTTGTATTGATGCTACTTACCTGTTCTGTCTACTAAATGTTGAGAACAAGTTTTGAGAACAGGTTCCAAGCTTCAGTGACACAAAGATCAGCACACAACAAATCTCGACAACAGCTGACTAAGTCTTAAAGACCAAGTTCCTACATTCAGCGATACAAGATCACCCGAGTAATCAAGGTGACCAAGGTGTTTGGAGTTGCACATCCATCCTCGACAAGATGACTAATTCTTACAACAAGAAGTCTCGATTTGATTTAGGTTTTATCTTTTAGATTCTTCTTAATATGCCAATCTTGAAAGTCTCAATCTAACACTTCTTGAAACGGTTTTCGAGATTTGCTTCAGAACACCATTTCCAAACAACCCTGCAAACAGGGTGCCTAGGGTGTTCCTGAAACTGCAGCGGCCACATCCGTTTTACCTAAAAATTTCTTTTGGTTGGCTGGCTGCTCTAAGAATCCTTTTATGAAATTCTAGGCTGATTAGTTAAGTCCTAAAAAGATTATTATTTATTATATATATGTAGCAGATTCCAAAACCATTTTTTGCTAGAGATTTTTAGGCCATGATTGATTCAAATTTTGAAACCAAGATTTTTATCCTTTTTGGGCTAAATTACACGGCTATATTAAGTGGCTAATCAGTTTTTATCCCGTGAGTATCAAATCCCTATATTTTAGGAGAATCTTATTTTCTTTATTCCTAGCCATTGGAAATCTGAAGAAATCTTCTAAACTGCTAAAATCAGAAGATTTTTCTATCTTTTTTGAAGGAGTTAGCCGTTGGGTTTGCTTGCTTAAATAAGAAAATCTTTTCACTCCTTTCGGCAGAGATACACAAGGGAAAAATCGGTTTCTTTCACAAACACATTGAGATTTCTGGAGCTACATTTCAAAAGAAAAAACCGTGATAAGATTGTGCAAAAATTGAGCTTTCAAAACTATTGGCATACTAGGACTTCATTGTACCTTACATCTGCTTAAGTCAGAAGCACCCCAGTAAGGTGTTTTGTATCCTTGATCTCAGATCAAAAATGAGTGAGTGTGTCCTTAGTCGTGTGGACTTTGGACGTGTCCAATCTAGAGAGATTTGGACGTGGTGTAACCTATCTTAGAGAAGAAGGTTACGTGGGTTACAAGTTGTAACAAGGAGTATTACTTTTGTAACGTGTTCAGCCCATTAGTGAAGTGGTTAAATCCTACACGAGGTAGGTCGTGGTTTTTCACACCTCAGTTGGGCTAGAGGTGTTTTCCATGTAAAAATCGTACGTGCTTTATTTCCGCTTTTATCTACTTGATTTTTGCTTCTGAACCAATTGGGAACAGCCACTGCAAACAAGGCCCAAGACTGCTCGTCATTCAGAAACAGTCTCTGCAATCAGGGTCTAAGGCTGTTTGTCAGTAAATAGGCGAAAATCGGACACCACAATTCACCCCCCTCTTGTGGTCGTGTACTCTTAGAATTCAACAAGTGGTATCAGAGCAGGTTCTCTTCTAAAAGGTTAACATCTTGAGAGATTCTGAAAATGAGTACACCACAAGGCATACTTGAGGGCTAATCCATCACTCGACCACCTTATTTCAATGGCCAACACTACAGTTGGTGGAAGAATAGGATGGAGAACTATATACAAGCTGAAGATTACGAGTTATGGATGCTCATCAAGAACGGGCCCCTGGTTCCCACGAAAGTTCTTGAAGATGGAAAAAAGGTTCCCAAAGATCCTACTGAATATGATGCTGAGGATTACAAGAAAATGGAAAAAGAATGCCAAGGCCAAGAAACTTCTCTATTTTGGCCTAGGACCTGATGAATATACTCGCATCTTAGAATGTGAGTCAGCTCAAGAAATATGGAATGCTTTACAAGTAGCTCATGAAGGAACAAGTCAAGTCAAACAATTACGCATTGAGTTACTCATGAGACAATACGAGTTGTTTGATATGGGTGATCATGAAAATGTGATGGATATGTATACCCGCTTCACTCAGATAACAAACGAGTTAAAATGCCTGGGAAAATCCTTCACCACTGAAGAGTTGGTAAGGAAAATTCTAAGGATTTTGCCTCGATCATGGGAAGCCAAGGTAACAGCCATCCAAGAAGCCAAAGACATGAACAGAATCACCCTAGACGAGTTGATTGGTAATCTCCAAACATACGAACTGAGAAAAAATTCTCAACAGAAAGAGGAGATGAAGAAAGATCGAGGACTTGCCTTAAAAGCAGAAGAAGATGAGGATTCTGATCTTAAGGAAGAAGAGATGGCTATGATGACTCGAAAGTTCAAGAAATTCTTCAAGAAAGTCAAAGAAAACAACAAAAGGAAGGATTTCAACAAAACCAGAAACACCCCCCGAGAACAGTTTACTGGGTGTTTCAAATGTGGCAAAACAGACCACATAGTGAAAAACTGTCCCTTACTTCGAGAAGAGCAAGAGCACGAACACCCCAGGAAACAAGGTAGAAAACAAGCTGCAAACAGTTCTGGGAAACGATTCTCGAAAGCAATGCTGGCTGCCTGGGGTGACTTCTCTGAAGATGAAGAAGAGTCTGAAAATGATGAAGGTGCTGTAGCTCTCATGGCATAAAGTGACACGGATTCAGATGATGAGTCAACAGACAGCCTTACTGATCTCAAGAACAAGGTACGTGGTCTCAATAAGGCAACTCTTGAAGAATTGTTGTATTCATTGATGGATACTTGTGCAGAATTGAAAAGAGATGTCCGAGACCTAGAACTAGAAAATGAGATCCTCAAGAGTGAAAAACTCGAGGTTGAAAAGAAAATATCCTTTTTACACCAAAACTTCAAGGAATCCTTGATCTTGAAAGAAGAGACTCACTCTGTTACTTTAGCCAAAGCAGAAAAGGAATCCCTAGAGTTGAAAGAAAAAGTTGAGTCCTTACTTGCTGAAAACAAGAACCTATTGGCGAAAATAAAAAAATTGGAATCGGATCTCGCCACAAACAGGCTATGGAACAAGTCCTCAAAAGCGCTTGAATGGCTAAACACTCACCACAGTCAAAATAAAAAGGGACTAGGTTTTGCTCCTAAAAGGACCTCTTACCCAGTCAATAGAAAGTATGTTGGATTACCTGAAAATATTGTTTGCTTTCATTGTGGTAAAACCGGTTATTATCGATACACTTGTCCTTCAAGATGGTATGCCATTGAAAGAAATGAAGGTTATGTAAAACAAATCTGGATTAGGAAAGATGAGATTTATCTGTCTAAAAGAATGGGACCCAAGTGGATCTGGGTTCCCAAAACTAACCCTTGATTTGTTTTGCAGGCTGAAGTGAGAGAGAACAACCCAGCAAACAACCCAGCAAACAGCCTAGGGAACAACCTTGAAAACAAGCAGCTGTGGTATGTTGATGGTGGGTGTTCGAGGCATATGACCAGTGAAAAATCCAACTTTCTCTCACTTACAGCTTCAGATGGTGGGAGTGTGGCGTTTGGAAACGGCAAGTCTGGGACAATTATCGGTATAGGTAGGGTTGGTGAGTCCCATTCCCACTCAATTGATAATGTCTATCTAGTTGATGGCTTAAAGCATAATCTGCTTAGTGTGTCCTAACTGTGTGACAAGAACAACCTAGTAGTGTTCTCACCAACACGTTGCTTGGTTGTAAACTCAAACACAGGAGATGTCGTGTTAAGGGGGAAGCGTCACAAAAATGTTTACAAAGTATGTATTTCCATACTTTCCCAAAACAATTTGACTTGTTTAAGCGCTTTAAATGATGATATAATGCTCTGGCACAAGAGACTAAGTCATGCAAGTCTCACTGTTTTGAACAAACTTGTTTCCAAAGACCTAGTTGTTGGATTATCTTCCATCAAATTCAATGATGACAAGGTTTGTGAAGCTTGTGTAAAAGGCAAACAAGTCAGATCGTCTTTTAAATCAAAAAATTGTGTTAGCACTACCCGACCTCTTGAAATGTTACACATTGATCTATGTGGTCCTATGAGGATAGCAAGTAGAGGTGGGAAGAGGTATGTGCTGGTTGTAGTGGATGATTACTCTCGATTTACTTGGACCCTGTTCTTGGCATCCAAGGATGAAACTTTTGAGAATTTTATTACCTTTCTCAAAAGGGTTGAAAGGAAAGTAGGACACTCTTTAGTTAGTTTAAGGTCTGATCATGGTACTGAATTTGAAAATGCAAGCTTTACAAACTATTGTAATGCACATGGTGTTGATCATAACTTCTCAGCCCCAAGAACACCCCAACAGAACGGGGTGGTTGAGCGCAAAAATCGCACCCTAGAAGACATGACTAGAACAATGCTTATTGCTAGTGGTCTTCCTAGGAACTTTTGGGCAGAAGCTTTGAACACATCATGCTACATTATAAATAGATGCATGATTAGACCTATTTTAAACAAAACTCCCTATGAACTTTTCAAAGGTAGAAAGCCCAACATCATGCATTTAAGAACATTCGGTTGTAGGTGTTTTGTGCATAATAATGGGAAGGATGCCTTAGGGAAGTTTGATCCTAGGAGTGATGAGACAATATTTCTCGATTATTCCTCACATAATAAGGCATACAAAGTGTTTAACAAAAGAACCTTGTGTGTTGAGGAAAGTGTGCATGTGCTTTTTGATGAATCTAACTCATTGAGCAAGAATGATGCACAGGAGGAAGGATTTGAATTAGATCTTGTTCGAAAAGAAGTGTTGCACCAAGATGAACAAGGTAAGAACACCGTGGAGAAAACGGGTCCTGAAGCTGTTCCTCAGAACGACAGGCAAGGTGAGGACCAAACAGGGGGAAGCAACGTTGAACCCTGTTCGGGACAACACCAGTCCAGTTCCTCAGGAACAGGCCTACAAACAGGTGCAGGAACAGGCTCAGGAGCTGTTTCTGAACCTGATTCTTCAAGTATCCAAGCCAGAGTAGAAAGTGTGTCTGTGGATCCCCTAACTCCACGACCTTGGAAGCATCATCGTTCACACCCCCTTGATCAAATCTTGTCTGATATAAATACTGGGGTGCAAACGAGATCTAAGCTTAAGAATTTTTGTGCTTTCTATGCATTTCTCTCTAACATTGAGCCAAAGAATGTCAATAAAGCTCTTGCAGATGCAAATTGGGTCATAGCAATGCAAGAAGAGCTTCACCAATTTGAAAGGAACAAGGTATGGCACCTTGTACCCCAGCCTGTAGATAGAACAATCATTGGAACCAAGTGGGTGTTTCGGAACAAGCTGGATGAGTCCGGAACAGTCACTAGGAACAAGGCACGGCTGGTGGTTCAAGGCTACAATCAGGAAGAAGGGATCGATTATGAAGAAACCTTCGCACCTGTTGCTAGGATTGAGGTTATTCGTATCCTAATAGCCTTTACAGCTCATATGGAGATCAAGCTATATCAAATGGATGTCAAAAGTGCATTCCTAAACGGATACCTTAAAGAAGAGGTGCATGTCAAACAACCCCCTGGTTCTGAAAACAATAAATTTCCAAACCATGTTTTTCAACTTGACAAAGCTCTTTATGGTCTAAAACAAGCTCCTAGAGTTTGGTATGAACGATTGTCAAGCTTTTTACTTGAAAATGATTTTAGAAGAGGTAAGGTAGATAATGCCTTGTTTCTAAAATCTCAGGGGGAACATCTATTGATTGTCCAAGTATATGTTGATGACATCATATTTAGGGCAACTCATCATGATTTATGCAATGAATTTTTAAAAATGATGAGGAGTGAGTTTGAAATGAGCATGATGGGTGAGCTTAACTTCTTCTTAGGCTTACAGATCAAGCAAACTTCAAACGACACCATAATCCATTAACAAAAGTATATTAAGGAACTACTTAAGCGTTTTGGAATGGAGTCGGCCAAGCACATTGATACTCCCATTTCACCTTCTACCAGGTTGGTAATGGATGATGGGAGTCCCTCAGTTGAGGAGAAACTCTATAGGGGCATGATAGGGTCACTCTTGTACCTTACCGCTAGTAGGCCTGACATTGTTTTCAGTGTTGGTTTATGTGCCCGTTTTCAGTCTAATCCTAAAGAAACTCACCTTAAGGCTGTTAAACGGATACTAAGGTATTTAAAACAAACACCTGATTTAGCTCTATGGTATCCTAGAGGTTGCAATTTTGATCTTGTTGGATATGCTGATGCTGACTATGCAGGCTTCCTGGTTGATAGAAAAAGCACCACAGGTATGGCTCATTTCCTTGGACCTTGTTTGGTATCTTGGGCAACCAAGAAACAATATTCAGTTGCCATGTCCACAGCAGAAGCTGAATATGTTGCAGCTGCTTCATGTTGTGCTCAATTACTGTGGATAATACAACAACTCAAAGACTTTTGTGTTGACACTGGATGCATACCTATTTTTTGTGATAACACAAGTGCAATTAATATTGCCAAAAATCCGTGTCAACATAAAAGAACTAAACATATTGACATACGTCATCATTTCTTAAGAGACAATGTTGAAAAAGGGTTGATCTCAATGAATTTTTGTGCCACAAAAAACCAAATTGCTGATATATTCACCAAGGCGCTAAGTAGAGATCAATTTGAGAAAAATAGACTTGAACTAGGTTTGATTGAAACAACCTAAGTGCCCTGTTCTCTCCCCCTGTTTGTAACTTCCATAGGTTGAAGGTACAATGTGTTTAATAAAAATTGTTTGCAATCAATTCTGTGCTATTTTAGTATATGTGCATTATTTGCAGCTGCTGGCATTCGTTTAAATTTAATATGATTGCCTTTATTATCTTGTTACCGTTGAATCTCCACCAAGATCAAGCAGCAAGAATAGGTACGCTCCTTGATTGTTAGTATGTGAAACAAGTTGTGTCTAGCCTTTAAATTTTCCTCCTTCCCGAGGCATGCGCGGGCGGCTAGTAATGATCTACCCATTGTAACGGGTAAATCTTTAAAGATTTGGCATGCTCTCTCTTTTTAAATCTCTAAATCTTTGCCTCTCTCTCTCATCACACCTCTCTCTCTCTCTCGAATACCCGGCAATTTCCTTTCACTCAGACCCTAATCTCTCTCTAATTCTTGCTCAAATGGCTTCCTTCAACAGCTCTGGAAGTCCTGGTTCAAAATCTCATGGTAGCAGGACACCCGCACCAGCCTCACGAACAGGTCCTGCCCCTGTTGCCTTCTCGCCGTTTTTAATGGCGATTCTAGAAGGTAAACCTTCCACTCCTCCTCGCCCAATCAGCTTCAAACCTTTAGGATTTTTGAAGAGTGTCGACCTGAAATCAGTGGGCTTGGGTTTGAAAGATATTCCCTACCATTTTGGTTGGGAATTGGTGGTGTTTGAGGGATCGACTGTTTGTCCCCTCACTGAAAAGAACCTTGCTTCAACTGGGGAAATTGGTGGCAATCTTGGGTCCCAAGATGAAGCCTTTGAGTCCCATGTTGGTTTCTTTGATTTCTCTGAGCCCTGTTCTTTCGGGCTGTTTCCTGAAAAAGAAATAGTACCCGAAACAGGGTCTGAGTCCTATGAGGAGGTGTTTAAGGACGATTTGGGAGTTGGTCTTCAAGGAGACTCGGCTGAGCAGTCTCTTGAGGCAGGGGGAAGTAGTGGCATGGACATCCCTCCTGCAGCAACCGAATCAGTGACTCCGGTTCCTCAATCCGGAGAGAAGAGAAAAAGGGTCAAAATAGTGGCTAGGCGTAGCAGAACGCCTAGATCGAGGCCACAACCAAGGCCTCAAACCTCAAAAACCTCAGCCCCCTCTCCTCCAAAAACTGCCCAACCAACCCGCAAATCTACCCGAATTGCTTTTCAGTCTACTCCGCGTACCACAAAATCAACTACTCCGGTAATAGAGGAAATTTCCTCTTCCTCTGAGGATTCTTCAGATTCCTCTGCTACTGAGAACACCCTGTTTGAATAGGGGACCCCGGTGTTCTCCGAGTCCTCAGAAGAACAAACTCAATCTCCTCCTCCTCCTTCCAAGAAAAGCTCCACTCTCCCCCCTCGCAAAAGAAAGACCTCTACTGCTTCAATCTCAAAATCAGCTAAACTCGAGACTGCTTCTTCTGTTTCTCCCCCCAAAAGAGACAAAAAGTCTACTGCCTCTCCTAGTTCTACCAAGATTGCGCATCTGCTTAAGCGTAATGTAGTTATGGGGAAGATAGTGAGAGTTCACTTTTTCGAGGAACAGGGGTTGGGGGTGTTCCTACAGAAGCTGCGTGCCCAGAATTGGCTGGACCTCTTCACGAACACCCAGCTAGGGTGTTCTGTACCAGAATTGGCTGAGTTCTATGCCAATTGTGCTGTCACCGAAAGGGTGGTGACAAGTAAAATTGGTGATACACAGGTACAATTTGATGCACAAACTCTGGGTACGATTTTGGGTGTTCCCTCACTTGGCTTTGATGTGTATGTGAGGGAGCATAAGTCTGTCTTAGGGACAGCCAGGCTGCTGAAACTTTCACAGCGGTTGAGTCAAAAGCAGGGCATGCAAACACCCACATCCGTGAAGAAGGGTGAGATGACCTCTCTGCACCAACTGCTCTTTATGTTTGTCATAAAGAACATCATCCCAAGAGGTCAAGGTAGAAACCAGGCTGATGCTCTCGATCAGTGCCTGGTGGATCTTTTGGATAGGGAGGAACCCATCAACCTTCCTATTCTTATAATCCGCCATATTGGGCGTATTGCAAACACCACCCGGGCACATGATCTTGGGTATGGTTTTCTACTGACGAGGGTTTTTGAGCACTTTGGGATAGAGCTCAAAAGGAGGGTGGCTGCTCAAGTGATTGATGAGATAGGGAGTGACACCCTCATGGGGTGTGGATATACTCTGGCTGAGGGCTCGGTCTCCAAACAGGGGAGCCGAACACCCAGACCTCCTGTTTCTGGGAGGTCATCAGTCAAAGTTGAGGCTGTTTTAGAGGATAACTCCCGCCTCAAGGATGAGCTCACAGCCATCAAGGCTACCCTGGAAGAAGAGAAGGCGCTATCTGCCAAACGTCATGAAGATCTCCTTGCCCTTCTCTCCTCCCTCGCTACCAAACTCCCTCCTCCGCAGCCATAATCAACCCTTGTAACCTGTTCTCATCGGATGTTTCCTAGAGTTCTCTTCCCCGTCTCTTTCTGTGTTTCCTTTTTTTTTTTTGTATTGCACCTTCCGGACTTTCAATGACATATCTGGTTCTGTTATATCTTGCTTATCTCTTGCTATGTCTTATGTGATTCACTTGCAAACACCATGTTCTGACTGTTGTTTGTACCTTTTTAATGATGCCAAAAGGGGGAAGATAAGTGGACCTAGGTTGAGTTGAACGGTTGGTTGAGTTGAACGGTTGAGTCATTAGTCTTTATACTTACATATGTTTTTTGACTGACCTAGCACCTGCGTGGATATATATCAGCACTCAAAGCATTTACGAAACTAAAATCTTTTTCTTGTCAATATGGTCACTTGGTTTGTTATCATCAAAAAGGGGGAAATTGTTGAACTAACTGTATAAAGTTTTGATGATAACAAATCCAAGTGTAGCATACTTGCTTGAGTAATGTTGTTCCAAACAAGCTCTCCAAACAGGTCTTACATAGTTGTTTGTATTGATCCTACTTACTTGTTCTGTCTACTAAATGTTGAGAACAAGTTTTAAGAACAGGTTCCAAGCTTCAGTGACACAAAGATCAGCACACAACAAATCTCGACAACAGCTGACTAAGTCTTAAAGACCAAGTTCCTACATTCAGCGATACAAGATTACCTGAGTAATCAAGATGACCAAGGTGTTTAGAGTTGCACATCCATCCTCGACAAGATGACTAATTCTTACAACAAGAAGTCTCGATTTGATTTAGGTTTTATCTTTTAGAATCTTGTTAATATGCCAATCTTGAAAATCTTAATCTAACACTTCTTGAAACAGTTTTCGAGATTTGCTTCAGAATACCATTTCCAAACAACCCTGCAAACAGGGTGTCTAGGGTGTTCCTGAAACTGCAGCGGCCACATCCGTTTTACCTAAAAATTTCTTTTGGTTGGCTGGCTGCTCTAAGAATCCTTTTATGAAATCCTAGGCTGATTAGTTAAGTCCTAAAAAGATTATTATTTATTATATATATGTAGCAGATTGCAAAACCATTTTTTGCTAGAGATTTTTTTTCAAAATCCGAAAAATCCTTATTCCTTATTTTTAGGCCATGATTGATTCAAATTTTGAAACCAAGATTTTTATCCTTTTTGGGCTAAATTACACGGCTATATTAAGCAGCTAATCAGTTTTTATCCCGTGAGTATCAAATCCCTATATTTTAGGAGAATCTTATCCTCTTTGTTCCTAGCCCTTGGAAATCTGAAGAAATCTTTTAAGCTGCTAAAATCAGAAGATTTTTCTATCTTTTTTGAAGGAGTTAGCCGTTGGGTTTGCTTGCTTAAATAAGAAAATCTTTTCACTCCTTTCGGCAGAGATACACAAGGGAAAAATCGGTTTCTTTCACAAACACATTGAGATTTCTGGAGCTACATTTCAAAAGAAAAAACCGTGACAAGATTGTACAAAAATTGAGCTTTCAAAACTATTGGCATACTAGGACTTCATTGTACCTTACATCTGCTTAAGTCAGAAGCACCCCAGTAAGGTGTTTTGTATCCTTGATCTCAGATCAAAAGTGAGTGAGTGTGTCCTTAGTCGTGTGGACTTTGGACATGTCCAATCTAGAGAGATTTGGACGTGGTGTAACCTGTCTTAGAGAAGAAGGTTACGTGGGTTACAAGTTGTAACAAGGAGTGTTACTTTTGTAACATGTTCAACCCGTTAGTGAAGTGGTTAAATCCTACACGAGGCAAGTTGTGGTTTTTCACACCTGAGTTGGGCTAGAGGTGTTTTCCACGTAAAAATCATGTGTGCTTTATTTCCGCTTTTATCTACTTGATTTCCGCTTCTAAACTAATTGGGAACAGCCACTGCAAACAAGGCCCAAGACTATTCGTCATTCAGAAACAGTCTCTGCAATCAGGGTCTAAGTCTATTTGTCAGTAAATAGGCGAAAATCGGACACCACAATTCACCCCCCTCTTGTGGTCGTGTACTCTTAGAATTCAACACTTAAGATTATTAAATTGACATATCATCTCCATGATAGTTGGTTTTGGTATGAGTTCGCATCGAGGAGGTATCTATCACACAATTACACAAGGAATCACTTAGCTCTAATTTCAACTAGGATGAGCCTTCTTGGTTAATGAAATGATTCGCAAATGGCGCGGGTTGTTATGAATAGCCCCAAGTCTAGTTCAATTAAGCCTTCATATAGTCATACGCGCATATCACATCTCTTCCAAAGGAAATACACGTGTATGCTTACACAAACTAGTGAGTCTATAACGCTTGGTCAGCACCGACTGCACTTATTTCGTTGAACACTGCTAGCATGACTTAGGAGTCACGGGAGATCCATCATCCTAGTACTTCATAATTTAAGGACAATAACCTAACAGAGCTTAAAGCTAATCCTTGATATAACCTCATATCAACAAGGAAGTCCTTGAGGTCTCTTTCTAACATCCTAATCCTTAATCTCCGCTAGCTCAAGTCGCACCTAACTAGCTAAACTCACTAACATCCTCATAAAACTCACATTTCCACACAGAAGAGGCATATGTCACATAGTCACAAAGTGTTCCTAGACGACTGTATGAAATGCAAGACTCGGGTCGCGGCCTATAATCGCATGACCTTTGCTCTGATACCATCAATGTAACACCCCCAGCCCGTAAGGTCAGGGGCGTTACATTTTCTTACGTATTACTTAATTCTTGGGACGAAACAGACAGGGTTTCCCCTAAAAACTTACGGTTCCTAGGCTAAAAAGCCTTACAATAATCCCCTACAAATCAACAGAAGCGCATAATATTTAAAATAAACTCAACAGCCACACACCGGAGTCCATAATCCAACGAGCCACCTGCTCGGAGTACACCAAACAGAATAGTTCTTTAATACATGAAAAGTAAAAGATACAGCTCAACAGTCTACACAACCGGAGTACTAGGGTTTACATCCCAAAACACAGCTAATTCCGATTAAAGACATCTAACTAGACAGATAGTTGGCTCACACGGCTATACAGAGCGACTCATAAACAATATGCATTATCTGAGCTAGAAAACTTAGTTTACAATAATTACAAACTAGGAATACATTACATCACTTCGTTCAACACATGAATCTATTTCCATAAGGCATACATGACTCTTTTTCAAGTAGGGGTAGACTCCAGCTAGCGTAAGTAGCTTGACTTCCACCTGTCATAACAAAAGCCTGGAGATAAGGGGGAAAAAGTAATGGAATGAGCAACCACACGCTCAGTGAGAATTCCCCTACTCCCTAAAACCTAAAGCAGTTGCAGGAAATAATACTAATAATAACCACATATCACGTATTCATACTTTACTATCATATTAGGCAATCAAAATCTCTGTTGAGTTCGTGAGTATACAACCACAAGAGGGGGGGTGAATTGTGGTGTCTGATTTTCGCGTTGTAAATAACAAACACCCTCACAGAGGTTGTTCTCAAATGACAAACACCCTGATAGCTTGTTTGCATGGGGTGTTCTCAAATATTGCAGATGCGAAAATCACCAAGATAAATGCGGAAAATAAAGCACACACAATTTTTACGTGGAAAACACCTCTAGCCCAACTGTGGTGTGAAAAACCACGACCTACCTCGTGTAGGATTTAACCACTTTCACTAACGGGCTTCACACGTTACAAATGTAACACACCTTGTTACAACTTGCAACCACGTAACCTTCTTCCCAAAGACAGGTTACACCATGTCCAACCTTCGCAAGATTAGACACGTCCAAGTCCACACGACTAGGACACACTCACTCACTTTTCTGATCCAAGATCAGGGTTACAAACACCTTACAGGGGGTGCTTCTCACTAAGCAGATGTAAGGTACAATGAAGATCCTATTATGCCAATGGTTTGAAAACTCAAATCAAACACAGCTTGTCACGGTTTTGCTTTTCAGAATGAAGCTCAAGAATTTTAATGTGAAATCCCAGTTTCCTGATTTTTTCAGATTTTTCAGAAGGCTGTGTTGTTTCTCTTTTTCAGTCTGAGTTTTTTCTATCTGCTTCTTGGCTTGTCTATGGGAGAGAAAAGCTGCGGTTTTTAAACACAAGGTCCAACGGTCCAAAATCAAAGAATCAGCTAAGTATGGAAAATGATTTGCAAACAAAATATATTCTCCAACGGCTAATGATGAATTTATCCCAAAATATAAGGGATTTTGTTATCTTAAAAGATAACCCTTATCTTCCCATAGCCGTGAAGAGGTTTAAAGAGATTTTCAGCTTTTACCAAATCCGAAAATATAGTCATAGGAATCTTTTGATTTGGCAAGTCTCCCAAACCTATTTTCGCAAATCTCCATAATATTTTCAAGAACTATCCTCTCCAGAAAAATAGCAATTTTGAAATTCAAAGAAAGTATTCTGGAGATCTTGGCCAACCAAAATGAATTTTCAAAAATAATCGGGTATGGCCACTGCAGTTCAGAAACACCCTAGGCACCCTGTTTGCAGGGTTGTTCGCAACTGGTGTTCTGAAGTACTTTAGCGCAAATACCGATTCAAGAGGTGTTTAAAATGATGTTTTCAATATTGGCATATTAACAAGAGTCTAATTAAATAAAACCTATATACCCAAGACTTCTTGTTTTGAACCAGTCATCTTGTCCGAGATTTGTAGAGCTGCTGTGAACACCAAGGCCACCTTGTTTGCTGGGGTTGTTCTTTGCATTGCTAGAGTTCAGGAACACCCTTTACAATCAACTGTCGAGATGGTGTTCTTGACTTAATATGGAATCACCAAGTAAAACCTGTCTAGAAGACTTGTTCTCACATGTAGCAAACCAGTTAATACAATAAAGATCACAAACACCAGTTAAGCCTATTTGGAGATCGTGATCGGAGCAACATTACTTAGACAAATTTTTACACTTGGATTTGCTATCATCAAAACTAAATATAATCAACAAATTCCCCCTTTTTAATGATGACAAACCAAGTGACCATATTGACAAAATTTAAATGCGCTTAACAACGTTTAATGCTGATAGGGATCCTCTAGGTGCTAGGTCATATCTGGGATCCTCTAGGTGCTAGGTCATATCTGGGATCCTCTAGGTGCTAGGTCATATCTGTCCATATGGTCTTATTCCCCCTTTTGGCATCATTAAAAAGCATAAGCAACAGGAGTAATGCAAGAAAAGCAATATAGAGCATAAGGTGCAAGTAGCATTAATAAAGGGATATTGCATTAAAAACATTACAATGCCAAAAAACTGAGATGAGAGGAAACAAGAGAACAGCCTAGAGAATCAGGGAGCAGGGGGTGGTTTCGTTTGCAGAGGAGGGATGCTAGGGGCAAGAGTGGAGAGAAGTGCAAGCAAATCTTCATGGCGTTTGGCCGAGAGAGCTCGTTCCTCAGCAAGAGCAGCCTTGACAGCTGAGAGCTCATCCTTGAGGCGAGCATTGTCCTCAAGAACAGCCTCAACCTTGATGGAAGGTTGCCCAGAAACAGGTGGTCGAGGTGGTCGACGACCCTGTTTGGAGACTGACCCTTCGCCAACCTCATAGCCACACCCTAGCAGAGTGTCAATCCCAATCTCATCAATGATTTGGGCCGCCACTCTTCGTGTGAGCACTATCCCAAAGTGCTCAAGCACCCTTGTCAACAGAAACCTATAGCCAAGATCATGTGCCCGGGTGGTGTTCGCAATTCGCTCTATGTGGCGAATCATGATTGCAGGGAGGTTTAATGGTTCCTCCCGATCCAGTAGGTCCACCAGACATTGATAGAAGGCATCTGCTGAGTTTCGCCCTTGACCTCGCGGTATTATGTTCTTGATGGTGAACATAAACGGTAGTTGGTGCAGGGAGGTCATTTCACCCTTTTTAACCGAGAGGGGTGTTCTCAGGCCCTGTTTTTGGCTAAGGCGTTTGGACACCTCTAAGAGCCTGGCTGTTTCCAGGGCAGTTTTGTCTTCCCTTACATACACAGCAAATCCACAAGAATGGATGCCCAGAATGTCACCAAGGGTGGCTGTATCAAAGGAGAAATGGCACTCATTGACAGCACTTGTCACCACCCCATTTGTGACAGAGCAGTTGGCATAGAACTCAGCCAACTCAGGCACAGAACACCCTTGCTGGGTGTTTGCAAACAACTCAAGCCATCCTTGGGCTCGAAGCTTGTTCAAGAACACCCCCAGACCCTGTTCCTCGAAAAAGCTTACATTCACTACCTTCCCCCTGACGACATTGCGCTTCAGCAACTGCGCATGTTTGTCAGACATAGGAGAGGGAGTGAACTGCTTTGGGCGTTTAAGGACAGGAACAGAGGTGGTAGTTTCTGGTAGGGGGGCTGTTCTGGGCTTTCGCTTGAGGGGTGTTTTAGCAGGAGAGGGCTTCACAGCAGGTTTATTGGTTGGTTTTGGAGGAGATTGTTCTTCAGAGGACTCGGAAAACACCGATGTCCCCTGTTTGAAGGTGATGTTCTCAGAGTCAGAACTCGAGGACCCTCCAGAAGAAGAAGAAATCTCCTCGATGATAGGAGCAAAGGGTTTGGAGGGACGATGAGAGGATTGAAACGCTAGCCTTGCAGATTTTCGAGAGGGCTTAGAGGATTGAGGAGAAGAGGGAGTTTGAGAGGGTTGAGACCTTGGTTGTGGCCTTGTTCTTGGCGTTCTGCTACGCCTAGCCACGATTTTCACCCTCTTCCTTTTCTCTCCAGTTTGAAAGTCTGGAGTGGAGATTTCAGCCTCAGGGAGAGAATTCTTCTCTAGACTCTCCTCTGACGACTCATTCGACTTCCCTTGGAAGTCGACATGCAGATCCTCCACAAACACACCTTTGACAGAGGCAGCCCCTGTTTCTGTCGCGGTGTCAGAGAACAACCCAGAAGAACAGGGCTCAAAATTAAACCCTTCAGGGGTTTCCAAGAATTGTTCTTGAGACCCGACTTTGTTCCCTCTGACTCAACTAAAATGGGACAAGCAATTGCCCCTACGAGGAACACCAATTCCCTTCCACATTCAAAGGGAATATCATCCATCCCCATTCCCACTGATTTTAGGGACAAGCGATTCAGGAACTTGAAAGGCTTGTAAAGAATTGGGCGAGGGGGAGCAGGGATTGAGGCTGCAAGAACGAGGGCTTTTGATTGAGAAGAGTTGTTGGAAGCCATTGTTGCTAGAAGAGAGAGATTAGGGTTTAAGGTGTTTGCAGGATGTTCGGTTTTTGCTTGAGGGCGAGATGAACGATAGTACTGAGAGCAGGGCATATAAAGAGAGAGAGAGAGAGAGAGAGAGAGCAGCCGAATCTTTGAGAAGATTTCTTGATTTGCAACGGGTAGGAGCATTAACATCTTGTGCCTTGGGAAGGAAAGAAAACACACCGAGCAACCAAGGGGCGTACCTGTTCTCTGTATTATGCCTATTCTTTGCCGTCTGATTTGATTCGACTGAATGGCATTAAGACGGCTCCAGTACATCCCCTTATGCTGTACTAAGTAGATAAGAGACAAAAAAAAATGCACGCAATTCGGGTGTATGCAATCACATCCGTTATTAATAAAATTTGCAAACAGGGGGAGAGAACAGGGTGTAAAGGTTGATCTTACCAAACCCAGTTCATGTTCTGGAAACAGGTATCTCAGGGTGTTCTCACCAACCCTAGTTCCAGTCTATTTCTTTCAAAATGATCTCTAGCGAGTGCCTTAGTGAATATATCAGCAATTTGATTTTCCGTTGAGCAAAAATTCATAGAGATTAAACCCTTTTCAACATTATCTCTCAAGAAATGATGTCGAATGTCAATATGCTTTGTTCTTTTATGTTGACATGGATTTTTGGCAATGTTAATTGCACTTGTGTTATCACAAAAAATAGGAATGCATCCAATGTCAACACAAAAGTCCTTAAGCTGTTGCCTTATCCAGAACAGTTGAGCACAACATGAAGCTGCTGCAACATATTCAGCTTCTGCTGTGGACATGGCAACTGAATGTTGCTTCTTGGTAGCCCAAGATACCAAACAAGGTCCAAGAAAGTGAGCCATACCTGAGGTACTCTTTCTATCAACTAGGAATCCAGCATAGTCAGCGTCAGCATATCCAACAAGATCAAAATTGCAACCTTTAGGATACCATAAAGCTAAATTGGGTGTATGTTTCAAATACCTTAGTATCCGTTTAACAGCCTTAAGATGAGTTTCCTTAGGGTTAGACTGAAAACGGGCACATAAACCAACACTAAAAACAATATCAGGTCTACTAGCGGTTAGGTATAAGAGTGACCCAATCATACCCCTATAGAGTTTCTCCTCAACTGAGGGACTCCCATCATCCATAACCAACTTGGTTGAAGGAGAAATAGGAGTGTCTATGGGTTTGGCTGACTCCATCCCAAAACGCTTAAGTAACTCCTTGATATACTTTTGCTGATGGATCATGGTGCCGTTTGGAGTTTGCTTGATTTGTAAGCCTAAGAAAAAATTAAGCTCACCCATCATGCTCATCTCAAACTCACTCCTCATCATATTTGAAAATTCATTGCATAAATCATGATGAGTTGCACCAAATATAATATCATCAACATATATTTGGACAATCAAAAAATGTTCCCCCTTAGATTTTAGAAACAAGGTATTGTCTACCTTGCCTCTTCTAAAATCATTTTCAAGTAAAAAACTTGACAACCGTTCATACCAAGCTCTTGGAGCTTGTTTTAAACCATAAAGTGCCTTGTCAAGTTTAAAAACATGATTTGGAAAATCACCATTTTCAAAACCAGGGGGTTGTTTGACATACACCTCTTCTTTAAGGTATCCGTTTAGGAATGCACTTTTAACATCCATTTGATATAGCTTGATTTCCATATGAGCTGCAAAGGCTATTAAGATTCGAATAGCCTCAATTCTAGCAACTAGTGCAAAGGTTTCTTCATAGTCGATCCCTTCTTCCTGATTGTATCCTTGTACAACCAGCCGTGCCTTATTCCTAGTGACTGTTCCTGACTCATCTAGTTTGTTTCGGAACACCCACTTGGTTCCAATGATTGTTCTCTCTGCAGGTTTAGGTACAAGGTGCCATACTTTGCTTCTCTCAAATTGATGAAGCTCTTCTTGCATAGCCGTGATCCAATTTGAATCTGCAAGAGCTTCATTCACACTTTTTGGCTCAATGTTAGAAAGAAAAGCATAGAAAGCACAAAAATTCTTTAGTTTAGATCTAGTTTGCACTCCAGTATTAATATCTGACAAGATTTGATCAAGAGGGTGCGAACTATGGTGCTTCCATGGTCGTGGAGTAAGAGGATCCACAGACCCATGCTCTACTCTAGTTGTAACATAATGCTTACGATCATCTCCCGAGCCTGTTTCTGCACATGTTTGTAAGTCTATTCCTGAAGAACACGGTTCCGAACAGGGTTCAGTGGTGTTTTCCCCTGTTTGGTGTTCACCTTGCCTGCTGTTCTGAGGAACACCTTCAGGAGTTGTTTTCTCCATGGTGTTCTTACCTCGTTTATCTTGGAGCAACACTTCTTTTCGAACAAGACCTAATTCAAGTTCATCTTCCTGTGCATCATTCTCACTCAACACGTTAGATTCATTAAAAAGCACATGCACACTTTCCTCAACACACAAGGTTCTTTTGTTAAAGACTTTGTATGCCTTGCTGTGAGAAGAATAGCCAAGGAATATTGCCTCATCACTCCTAGGGTCAAATTTTCCTAAGGCATCCTTCCCATTATTATGCACAAAACACCTACAACCAAATGTCCTTAGGTGCGTAATATTGGGTTTTCTGCCCTTGAAAAGTTCATAAGGAGTTTTGCTCAAAATGGGTCTGATCATGCATCTATTTATAATGTAACATGAGGTGTTCAATGCTTCTGCCCAGAAATACCTAGGAAGACCACTAGCTATAAGCATTGTTCTGGTCATGTCTTCCAGGGTTCGATTTTTGCGCTCAACCACCCCATTTTGTTGGGGTGTTCTTGGGGCTGAGAAGTTATGATCCACACCATGTTCATTACAATAGTTAATAAAACTTGCATTTTCAAACTCAGTTCCATGATCAGATCTCAAGCTAATTAAAGAGTGTCCTACTCTCTTTTCAACCTTTTTGAGAAAGGCAATAAAATTCTCAAAGGTTTCATCTTTGGATGCCAAAAACAAGGTCCAAGTAAATCGAGAGTAATCATCCACTACAACAAGCACATACTTTTTCCCACCTCTACTGGTTACCCTCATGGGACCACACAAATCAATGTGTAATAATTCTAGAGGTCGAGTAGTGCTTACACATTTTTTTCAATTTAAAAGAAGATCTGACTTGTTTGCCTTTTGCACAAGCTTCAGATACCTTGTCATCATTAAATTTGATGGAAGGTAGTCCAATAACTAGGTCTTTTGAAACAAGTTTGTTTAACAAGGATAAGCTTGCATGACCTAGTCTCTTGTGCCATAGCATTATATCATCATTTAATGCATTTAAACAAGTCAGATTATTTTGGGAAAGAGTGGAAATACAAACTTTATAAACATTTTGACATCGCTTCCCCCTCAACACAACATCTCCTGTGTCGTCATTCACAACCAAGCAACGTGTTTTTGAAAACAGTACTAGGTTGTTCTTGTCACACAGTTGGGACACACTTAGCAAATTGTGCTTTAACCCATCAACTAAGTGCACATTATCAATTGAGTGGGAGAGAGTTTTACCAATATTACCTATACCGACAATTGTCCCAGACTTGCCGTTTCCAAATGCTACACTCCCACCATTCAGAGCTGTAAGTGAGAGAAAGGTTTGATCTTTCACCAGTCATGTGCCGTGAACACCCACTATCAACAAACCACAACTGCCTGTTTCCAAGGGTGTTAGTGGGGTTGTTCGTAAGGTTGTTCTCTCTCACTTCAGCCTGCAAAACAAATCACGGGTTAGTTTTGGGAACCCAGATCCACTTGGGTCCCATTCTTTTAGACATGTAAAGCTCATCTTTTCTAATCCAGATTTGTTTCACATACCTTTCATTCTTTTCATTGGCATGTTTTCTTAAAGGGCAAGTGTATCTATAATGACCCGTTTTGCCACAATGAAAGCAAACAATGTTTTCAGGTAATCCCACATACTTTCTGTGAATTGGGTAGACTGTTCGTTTAGGCTTATACCCAAGTCCCTTTTTGTTTCGACTGTGGTGAGTGTTTAACCAATCAAGGGCTTGTGAGGACTCGTTCCAGCGCTTGGTTGTGGTAAGCTCGTTTTCCAGTTTTTCTATATCAGCATGCAAACCTTTGTTCTCCCTGAGCAAGGACTCAACCATTCCTTCTACCTCAAAGAGTTTTTCCTCCATTCGAGAATAATCTCCTTCTTTTATAAAGAGGTTTTCTCTGAGCAAGTTAATATTCTCATGTAAACCGAGGTTTTCATTTTTAAGAATTTCATTTTCAAGTTCTAGGTCACGAACTTCTCTTTTTAGATCAGCAAAAGTGTCTATCAAATTATATAGAAGTTCTTCTAAAGTAGCTTTGTTAAGACAACGTACCTTGCTCTTGAGATCTGAGAGGCTGATTGTTGATTCATCATCTGAATCTGAATCACTTTGTGCCATAAGTGCTACGACCCCTTCTTCAGCTTCAGATTCTCCTTCATCCTCAGAGGAATCTCCCCAAGCAGCCAGCATAGCTTTCGAGAATCGCTTGCCCAGATTGTTTACAGGGTGTTTTCGAACCTGTTTTCGAGGGTGTTCGGGCGTCTGATCTTCTCGAAGCAGAGGGCAATTTTTGACTAAGTGATCTGGTTTGCCGCACTTGAAACACCCTGTGAGCTGTTCTTTGGAGGTGTTTCTGGACTTGCTGAATTCTTTTCTTTTGTTGTTTTCCTTGACCTTTTTGAAGAATTTCTTGAATTTTCTGGACATTAGGGCCATTTCTTCATCTTCAAGGTCAGAGTCAGTGTCCTCATGTGCTTTCAAGGCAAGCCTACGATCCTTCTTTTGCTCCTCTCTTTGCTGTGAGTTCTTTCGGAGTTCATAGGTCTGGAGATTACCAATCAACTCGTCGAGGGTGATCTTGTTCATGTCTTTAGCCTCTTAGATGGCTGTTACTTTGGCCTTCCATGTGCGAGGTAAAATTCTGAGGATTTTCCTCACCAACTCTTCAATGGTGAAAGATCTTGCCAGGGATTTTAACTCGTTCGTGATGTGGGTGAACCGTGTATACATGTCCATCACAGTTTCATGATCACCCATATCAAACAACTCATATTGTCGCATAAGTAGCTCAATTCTAGATTGTTTAACTTGACTCGTACCTTCATGAGCAACTTGCAGAGCATTCCAGATAGCTTGGGCTGATTCACACTCAGAGATGCGAGTGTATTCATCGGGTCCTAGGCCAAAATATAGAAGCTTTTTGGCCTTGGCATTTTTCTCTATTTTCTTGTAGTCCTCGGCATCAAACTCTATGGATTCCTTGGGAACCTTCTTACCATCTTCAAGCACCTTGGTGGGAACAAGGGGCCCGTTCTTGATGAGCATCCATAATTCATAATCTTCTGCCTGAATATAGTTCTCCATCCTATTCTTCCACCAACTATAATGTTGGCCGTTGAAATAGGGTGGACGAGTAATGGATTGCCCTTCAAGAATTCCTTGTGGGGTACTCATCTTCAGAATCTCTCAAGGTGTTAACCTTTTGTAAGAGAACCTGCTCTGATACCACTTGTTGAGTTCGTGAGTATACAACCACAAGAGGGGGGTGAATTGTGGTGTCTGATTTTCGCGTTGTAAATAACAAACACCCTCAGAGGTTGTTCTCAAATGAAAAACACCCTGATAGCTTATTTGCACGGGGTGTTCTCAAATATTGCAGATGCGAAAATCACCAAGATAAATGCGGAAAATAAAGCACACACAATTTTTACGTGGAAAACACCTCTAGCCCAACTGAGGTGTGAAAAACCACGACCTACCTCGTGTAGGATTTAACCACTTTCACTAACGGGCTTCACACGTTACAAATGTAACACACCTTGCTACAACTTGCAACCACGTAACCTTCTTCCCAAAGACAGGTTACACCACGTCCAACCTTCGCAAGATTAGACACGTCCAAGTCCACACGACTAGGACACACTCACTCACTTTTCTGATTCAAGATCAGGGTTACAAACACCTTACAGGGGGTGCTTCTCACTAAGCAGATGTAAGGTACAATGAAGATCCTATTATGCCAATGGTTTGAAAACTCAAATCAAACACAGCTTGTCACGGTTTTGCTTTTCAGAATGAAGCTCAAGAATTTTAATGTGAAAGCCGAGTTTCCTGATTTTTTCCAGATTTTTCAGAAAGCTGTGTTGCTTCTCTTTTTCAGTATGAGTTTTTTCTATCTGCTTCTTGGCTTGTCTATGGGAGAGAAAAGCTGCGGTTTTTAAACACAAGGTCCAACGGTCAAAAACCAAAGAATCAGCTAAGTATGGAAAATGATTTGCAAACAAAATACATTCTCCAACGGCTAATGATGAATTTATCTCAAAATATAAGGGATTTTGTTATCTTAAAAGATAACCCTTATCTTCCCATAGCCGTGAAGAGGATTAAAGAGATTTTCAGCTTTTACCAAATCCGAAAATATAGTCATAGGAATCTTTTGATTTGGCAAATCTCCCAAACCTATTTTCGCAAATCTCCATAATATTTTCAAGAACTATCCTCCCCAGAAAAATAGCAATTTTGAAATTCAAAGAAAGTATTCTGGAGATCTTGGCCAACCAAAATGAATTTTCAAAAATAATCGGGTATCGCCACTGCAGTTCAGAAACACCCTAGGCACCCTGTTTGCAGGGTTGCTCGCAACTGGTGTTCTGAAGTACTTTAGCGCAAATACCGATTCAAGAGGTGTTTAAAATGATGTTTTCAATATTGGCATATTAACAAGAGTCTAATTAAATAAAACCTATATACCCAAGACTTCTTGTTTTGAACCAGTCATCTTGTCCCAAATTTATAGAGCTGCTGTGAACACCAAGGCCACTTTGTTTGCTGGGGTTGTTCTTTGCATCGCTAGAGTTTAGGAACATGCTTTACAATCAACTGTCGAGATGGTGTTCTTGACTTAATATGGAATCACCAAGTAAAACCTATTTAGAAGACTTGTTCTCACATGTAGCAAACCCGTTAATACAATAAAGATCACAAACACCAGTTAGGCCTGTTTGGAGATCGTGTTCGGAGCAACATTACTTGGACAAATTTTTACACTTGGATTTGTTATCATCAAAACTAAATATAATCAACAATCTCCAAGGAAAGATCACCGCCCTTAAAACTTCATTCTGACCCCTCAACTCATTCCTAGGTCCTTAATGACCAATCTTCTTTTCTAACAAGCATTCAGACACTTAATCGAGTAGCACAAGAATGAATATGATGCTTTCAAACACACCTGTGAAAAACATAGTGACTAACTTATAAGTCATGCAAACTTCTTTAAAACTTACAGCTTTTCTAAAAACTCATGAGACACCCAAATTGGTAAGAAGAGCTTTGTAAGAAACATTCTTTCTTAGGAAGTGCACCATTAAAAACTTAAACGTTCATTGCATTGCTATGATGTAACCAACCACACTTAAAATTCATGTAAATTATATTCAAAATACATTCACAAAATATATGCAAGTTACGTGCATTTGAAAGCTTTCTTATTTTCTTAAAAACGCCTTGCTTGGCCTCTTAAGGCTCGCGTTACTTTAAAAGAACTTCTTTTCTTTCTTGAACTATTTAGAATGGCAAAAAGCCAGATCTCCTTTAAAAACATCTTACTCTGCTGGCTAGGGAGGTCAACACCGCCCTTAAGTGAGATCGTCACTCTTAATCTACGTTATCCCCGGGGCATATGTACTTATCTTTTGGCCAAAACACGTCTCAGCAGATAAACTCAAACTTCGATATTGTCCTCTGTGGGGCAACAGCTCACACCAAGATAATCATATCTTAAGTCCAGTCCCCCTCAAAGTTTTCTTATGCGTCACACATCATAACTTATCTGGGGAATAGCTCACGCCAAGATAATTAATATCTTCAGTCTAGTTCCTAGGAACAGCTCACACTAAGATAACTCATATCTTGAGTCCAGTTCCTAACTTATCTTAGGGGGAAACAGCTCACGCCATTTTTTCGTCCAGTTTCCAGGAACAGCTCACACCAAGATAACTTATATCTTGAGTCTAGTTCCTGCCCTCTGGCCAATTGCCTAGCACTTTCTTAGCCTTTAAGATCGTATTTCATTTCTCTTTTTCAAATGCTTACTTGGCTGAAAACTTACTTTTTAAATAAAACGATCATCACCTTTTGAATGTTTGTAGTTTACTCGTTTTTGGCTTAAAACTTCTTATAAATGAAATAAGTTTACCAATTCATAAATCAACTTTGTAAATAGCTTAAAAGCTTTTCAGAATCGTAATAAGTTTGCTAACATGTAAACCAACTTGGTAAATAACTTAAAAGTTTCTTATCGACGTCATAAGTTTATTAACACGTAAATCGACACCCTTTTAAACTTAAGAGCTTCTTAAAAACGTAATAAGCTTGTAAATTTGTAAACCAACTTTGCTTTAAACTTAAAAGCTTCTTATAAACGTAATACATTTACTGAATCGTAAAACGACTTAGTTTCTAACTTGAATGCCTCGTACAAACATAATAAGTTGGCTAAATTGTAAAACGACTCTGTTTCTAGCTCAAAAGCTTTGTATAACCGTAAAGCTTCATATAACGTAATTAGTTTGCTAAATTGTAAAACAACTTCGTTTTCATCTCGAAAACTTCGTTTAAACGTGTTACGTTTGCTAAATCGTAAAATGGCTTCGTTTTCATCTTGAAAGCTTCGTTTAAACGTATTAGGTTTGCTAAATCGTAAAACGACTTCGTTTTTAACTTAAAAGCTTCGTATAGACGTAATACGGCTACTAACTTGCAAAATGACTAAGCTTTTAACTTAAGAAACTTTCTATAGATGTAAAAACATTTGCAAGTTTGTAAAACGACTTCATTTCTAACTTAAAAGCTTCATATAAACGTAACACGTTTACCAAATCGTAAAACGACTACGTTTTTTAACTAAAAGGTTTTTTATAAACGTAATAAGGCTGCCTAATCATAAAACGACTTTTTTTCTAACTTGAAAGCTTTGTATAAGCGTAACAGGGTTGCTAAATCATAAAAACGACTTTTACATATATAGATCAATACTTTTCTGAGTGGCACAAAACCTGAACATGTGTTCTATGAGAACAATATGAGCATTATAACCACGTGATTATTGATGAGTAAAGAAGAACATATCAGGCAGGAGTAGATAACATACATGATTTATCATATATATGAGCATTAAAATTTCAATGACAACAAAAGGACATCGAATCATGAAATATCTTTTAACTCACTACCTTAACTTGTGTATTGCTTCTACTTACAAGATTCAAGGGTCATCCTTAGCTTGATTATTAGGTACAACTTGTTTAAAAGGTCCCAAATCCGCTCCCCCTTTGACTTTCATCAAAAGATTAGGTTAAACTAGCACAATATGTATTCTGTTTTAAAACTTACAACCGCAAACTAAGTTATTCAACACCAACAAACTAGGAGATTGCTTTAAAAGAGAACTTGTTTTTAAAAAATTGAATAAATTAAGTTGTCTGAAATTTAGCACTACAAACTAGGAGAATGTTTTAAAAAGAGAACTTCTTTTTAAAAATGAGGAGAGGGGAAAGGATAATTCCTCGAGAGGAACTTAGTTGACAGGCTTGGCTATAAGGGGCTTTTCAGTCAGATGGGACTCAGAGGATTATGCATTGCTAGGGTCCATCAAGATTGACTAAGTTGTTATAGTTTCCTCCTTATCTATAGCTATGTGCTCCTTTTGATTCTCTTTTCCCTTGTCTTTCTTCTCCTTATTCCTATTCTTATTCCCTTCATCCTCCATCTTCATTTGATAAGAAACCACAAGTAATTCATGAATGCAGTCCAGTGCATCCTTGCAGCCTTAAGCAAATTATTATAAGCTCAATTTGTTCTAGAACATATTTTAATACCCAGTCTGGATCCCTATAGGTTGACTATCAATAGCTTATATGAGAAATTCATAGACTACTACCACCTGAAGAACTTTTTGATGTGCCTTAACCCATCAACATTTGTCATCCATTTAGATGCATAGGTTTTTTAATTCAATAAGATAGTTTTCAAGTAGGTGTTAGATGGAGGGAAGTCCAGAGATTTCATGGTTGAGAATCTTAAGGGAGGAGTTAGAAAGTTTAAGGGTAGATAAGTTGAGAGGATTTTTGGCGATGACTTTTTCTAAGGAGTTCATCTTCATGGACCCATTCTCCAGATGTTGCACTTTAGTGACTTAAGCTTGCCCTTATCAAGAACCACATCTTCATGTTGTATACACTCTTTATTCTTGAGAGGAATATCGAAGTGATCAAATATTTTAGTCAGCAAGCTTACATAAGGAAGAGGAGCAATCCTTAAGGCCTCTTTTATTTTTTTTTTTAATGTATTCAAGAAAGTCTTGGAGAAATCCATATCATGGTTAGACATAATGTTCTAAACCTGTTGAATTTAGGAGTACTTACCCACAAGAGGGGGGTGAACTGTGGTGTTCGATTTTCGTATATTTACTGACAAACACCCTCCTGATTGCAGAGGTTGTTCTTGAATTACAAACAACCTTCTGACTTGTTTGCACTAGATGTTTTCAATTTGCTCAAAGGCGAAAATCAACAAGATAAATGCCGAAATTAAGCACACACAATTTTTCCGTGGAAAACACCTCTAGCCCAACTGAGGTGTGAAAAACCACGACCTACCTCGTGTAGGATTTAACCACTTTCACTAACGGGCTTCACACGTTACAAATGTAACACACCTTGTTACAACTTGCAACCACGTAACCTTCTTTTCTAAGAAAGGTTACACCACGTCCAAATCTCACCAGATTGGACACGTCCAAAGTCCACACGACTGAGGACCACTCACTCAACTTTCTGATCCAAGATCAGGGTTACAAAACACCTTACGGGAGTACTTCTGATTTAAGCAGATGTAAGGTACAATGAGGCCCTAGTATGCCAATATCTTGAAAGCTCCGCTTAAACACAACTTGTCTCGGTTTTTCTTTTTTCAAGAGTAGCTCGAAAAATTCTTCTCACTAGAAAAACCACTTTTGCACTTCTCCCTTTTTGCGTATGTTGTGTATGTTTCTCGTTTTTTCTTATCTTATAAATGGGAGTGAAATGTTGAGTTTTTAAACAAAAAATCCAACGGTCAAAAACAAGGAGAAGTGATAAAATCAGCTATGTTTAGCAAAGAGAGATTTTTGCTTAGCACAGGGAATTCCAACGGCTAAAAGATCCAATGAGGATAGAGTTTCCCAATATTGTAGGGATTTGATTTTGGAGGATAAAAAACTATCTTTTCCCCTTAAAAATAACCGTGAAATACCTGGAAAAGCATCTCAGCTTGAATTTTGAATTAATCACTTTCCAAAGGATAAGAGAGAAATATTTTCGGTTTTGGTAAATATTTTCCAAAATCAGTTTTGCAAATCTCCCAAGTGATTTTCATATCAAAAGATTTCCTACAGCTTAAATTGCTGTCTTGGAATTTTATCAAAATATATTAGAGCTTTTGGCCAACCAAAATAAGTTTTCCAAAGTGACCGGGTTTGGCCGTTGCAGTTCAGAAACACCCTAGGTACCCTGTTTACAGGGTTGTTCAAACTTGGTGTTCTGAAGCAAATAGCGCAACCAATTCAAGAGTGGTTAGTTAGAGACTTTTCAAGATTGGCATATTAACAAGAGTCTAAAAAATAAAACCTAAATTACCCAAGACATCTTGTTGTAGATCCAGTCATCTTGTTCAAGACGAATACACTGCCCCAACCACCTAGACCAACCTGTTTGCCAGGTTGTTCTTGTATCGCTTGAGTTCAGAAAGGCCTGTTTGCTGGATTATCCTTGAAACACCTAGCCTATTTTCCAAGTTGTTCTTGTATTGCTTGAGTTCAGGAACTGATCTTAACACACAATCAACTCATCGAGGTGGTGTTCTTGACTTGAGCGGAGTCATCAAGGTATGAGACCTATTCTTAAGACTTGTTCTCAACATTCAGCAAACAAGTTAAGATGCATATTGAAAATAACAGTGTATGCCTATTTGGAGAACTTTGTTTGGAGCAACATCACTTAAGAGCATTTTACACTTGGGTTTGTTGTCATCAAAACTGAATATACTAATTCAACAATTTCCCCCTTTTTGATGATGACAAACCAAGTGTCCATATTTAAAAAATTGAATGCTGATAGGGATCCACGTAGGTACAAGGAGTTAGAGGTCAACCCACCCTATCGAGTCAAGGTCAGGCTCATTCGTCATACTTTGTCAATAGGTTACACTATTCTTCCCCTTTTGGCATCATTAAAAAGCAAGAACAACAGGACGGTTGCAAGAAAAGCATATAAAGCATTGCAAATAGATATTTCATTGCACAATGCCAAAACAACAAAACTAAGAGAGGAGGAGGAGGAGACTAGAGACCAGCCTAGACAATCAGGGAGCAGGGGGTGGTTTCGTTTGCAGAGGAGGAATGCTGGGGGCAAGGGTGGAGAGAAGGGCAAGCAAATCTTCATGGCGTTTGGCGGAGAGGGCTTGTTCCTCAGCAAGAGCAGCCTTGACGGCGGAGAGCTCATCCTTGAGGCGAGCATTGTCCTCAAGAATAGCCTCAACCTTGATGGAGACTGACCCTTCGCCAACCTCATAGCCACACCCTAGTAGGGTGTCAATTCCAATCTCATCAATGATTTGGGCCGCCACTCTCCGTGTGAGCGCTATCCCAAAGTGCTCAAACACCCTTGTCAGCAGAAACCCATAGCCAAGATCATGGGCTCGGGTGGTGTTCGCAATTCGCCCTATGTGGCGAATCATGATTGCAGGGAGGTTTATTGGTTCCTCCCGATCCAGTAGGTCCACCAGACATTGATCGAGGGCATCTGCTGAGTTTCGCCCTTGACCTCGCGGAATTATGTTCTTGATGGTGAACATAAACAGTAGTTGGTGCAGGGAGGTCATTTCACCCTTCTTAACCGAGAGGGGTGTTCTCAGGCCCTGTTTCTGACTGAGGCGTTGGGACACCTCTTGGAGCCTGGCTGTTCCCAGGGCAGTCTTGTCTTCCCTCACATACACAGCAAAGCCTTGTCAAGCCCCCCAATTTTTTCCCAAGTGTAGGCGCATCAACCTTAATGCCTTGCCCATTCAGAAAATTTGTCACCACCCCTTTGGTGACACTGCAGTTGGCGTAAAAGTCAGCCAACTCAGGCACAGAACACCCCAACTGGGTGTTTGCAAACAAGTCGAGCTAGCCTTGGACTCGCAACTTGTTCAGGAACACCCCCAGACCCTGTTCCTCGAAAAAAACATACATTTACTACCTTCCCCTTGACGACATTACGCTTAA